>JAOUQT010023653.1:0-11690 GCA_025769995.1 Xyliphius kryptos
CTGCTCTAAATTTCCCCATATAGTCTGTGTGTGTGTGTGTGTGTGTGTGTGTGTGTGTGTGTGTGTGTGTGTGTGTGTGTGTGCATAGTGATAGATTGGCGCTCGGTCCTGGGTGTATTTGCCCAGTTCCCAAAACATTCTCCCCTGAAGGGGCGCGGGGAACCCCCCTGTGTCCCTTGTAGGGAATTAAGTGGAAGACAATGAATGAATGAATGAATGATAAAGCTTATATTCAGATTAAAAAAATTCACCAGGTCATATATTTCATATATTTCTCAGGACCACCATATTTTTTAGAATCTTTTGCTTTAAACAACTTGAACCATGATGTGACATTTCTGTTTATCAAACAGGTTTTTGAACCTAAAGATGAAGTCCATGGTTTTCGAGGACTCTCTGTTCGAAGAATGCTACTTTGAGGATATCACCTCAACCAACACCTTTTTCAAGAACTGCACCTTCATTGCCACACTCTTTTATAACACAGGTGAGGTCACAGTGCTGTATACCGTACATCCTGCTCTGAGGATCTTGTTCTGTATCCTGAACTTTAAAATTTAATTACCTGCCAAACAGTGAACTATAATGAAAAGCATATGCAATGCTTAATATTAGCTATTTATTATTGGTGAATTTGGTGTATTTTTCATCTGTCAAAATGACCTCATTCAGTCAGCTGGTGTGCCAGGCTGAAAAGGTTCAGGTATCCTAGCAACAATGCCTGCAGCACTGCCTGTTAGAGAATGTCGAAGTCTGTTACTGCTGCATCATCTGCAACCACACAGGCAACATTATCAGTTTTCACCAATGATGCATTATAATGCTTTATTTGAGTTGTGCTTTGTTTCAGTGAGATTACTGTTTGTCAGAGACTCAGCCGATATTGTTTGTTATTCGGTAAATGAACTGCAAAATTGTAACTACAGTACCCACAGCTATCAAAACGATCCCAAAACATCTCACTGGGAATCTAACCATTTTTGCTGTATAGGGGAAGCACTGAATTACGTGTCACCTTGCCTTCCATTCTCTAATGTGAACAAAAAAAGGGGACTCTAGTTATAAAGCTAAATATCGTATTGGATATTCATTCAAGGAGGCTTTATTGTCATTTTCTTCACATGTAGCATGTCACAAATACGAAATTATGGCCCACGGATCCAGAGTTACCCTATAAACTATGTATAGGGTGTGGCAGCTCAGTGGTTTGGGAATTAGGCTCTTCTGGGCTAATCTGAAGAGGGTGTGCATCCAGAGTCTATTAGTTGCCATTGTGGGCCCTGAGCAAGGCTCTTTATCCTCATTGCTCCATGGGTGCTGTATCATGGCTGAGCCCATGCTCTGACCCCAAAACATCAATTTGGTATACTTGTATGTCTTTTAGGATAAAAGCGTCTGCAAAATGACGAAAAGAAGAAAGGTTTAATAATATAAATATACACATTATAGATATTTATTAAGTGGGTTGTTCTGGTCCTAAAATCTAATTGGCTGAGCCGTATGTTCAGCCGTAATATTATTGACAATAACACACACCTCTGAGCGCTTCACATTCGTATCAATGCGTGATATAAAATACCCTACATATACAGTGGAATTCACAAGGCATCTTATATGGCTACACACTAATACCAATGTTTTTTTATAAACTGTATTCTGTAATTTGGTCACTAGATGGCAGTATTTAATTAACCGTTACTCAGTGAATCAGCCTTCATTTTAAAAACTGGACTACAATACTTTGTGGACGTCCAGTTTACTAACCATTTTGCGTACAATGAATGCATTTTTAAATCAAACCTTGTTTTTTTATTGTAGTGTGTTTGCAACCGTTTTATAAAAGCAATAAGGCACTCAAGGTTGTGTATTATTGTGAAGAAATCACGGTAAAGAGGTGTAATTTTACCTAACAACACATCATTCCTGTGGTTCATTCACAATAATGCACGCCTTCTTGTACCTTATTGGTTTATTGCACCATGGGTGGTGTATCATGACTGTCCCTGTGCTCTGACCCCAAAACATTTCACTCATTATATTCCTCTACGAGGGTCGTGATGGGGTTCCGCATGCCCATCTAGGGGAAAATGACTCGGGTGCTGGGCAAACACACCCAGGATAGGGTGCCAATCCATCGTTGGTACACACTCACACACACAAACACACACTTTATAGGGCAATTTAGAGCATTTAATTCACCTTGAATCCATGTTTTTGGACTGTGGGAGGAAATTGGAGAACCCAGAGGAATGCCACGCGGACACGGGTGGAACATGGAATCGATATTCGAACCTGGATCTATATATTTATATATTTATATATATATAAGATACGTTACGATACGCAAACAAGTTGTATTCAGGATATACAGTATATCACCAATGCATACTCACAAGTGTTACCTTGCATTTAGGCATTTTTAAATAAATCCTAAATCTCCTTTTATTTCAGATTTGTTTAAGTACAGACTGATCAACAGTCGCCTCATCAACAGCACGTTCCTGCATAATAAAGAGGGCTGCCTGCTGGACTTTAGTGATGAAAACAATGCTTACATGATCTACTTTGTCAGTTTCCTGGGTACTCTAGCTGTTCTGCCTGGAAACATTGTTTCTGCTCTATTAATGGACAAGATTGGACGCCTGAGGATGCTTGGTAAACGAGAAAGCTTTGCTTAATCCGATTTTTTTTTTTGCAGTTTTCACAGGGAAATAACGGACCTTTTCTTTCTTTGCAGCTGGCTCCAGTGTGATTTCTTGCGTCAGTTGTTTCTTCTTGTCATTTGGAAACACTGAGTCGGCAATGATTGCTCTGCTCTGCTTGTTTGGGGGCATCAGCATTGCTTCATGGAATGCCCTGGATGTACTTACAGTTGAATTGTACCCATCGGATAAGAGGTAGGTTTCTGCTTCACATAGAGTAGACACATTTGTTAAAAAGTTTAAAGATTAAAAAAGAAAAATACTGATTATTAAACATTTCCCATTGCGTTAAGGTTCTGCAGCATTTGCTGCATTAGCACTGCAGTGCTGCCTCCCCCCCTCATGTTTGTCATTGTTCTTTGGGGGAACATCTGAAAATTCTCATTTAATACATCAGCAGATTCCATAAGGCCATGCATTGAATGATGTTCGTCATTTGTAAGAAGCTGTGCAGTATCCACACTGCCTGTCGCAGTGTAACACACAGCACCCTCATGTGGACAACCTAGCTGATTCAGAATTTATACTTCAGTATTTTTAACCCAGTCTGTATATAATAGCTTTTATAATTAGCATCATTAAACATTTAAATAATTTTATTGACCTAAATTAATAGTTGTGTTTAAATTGTAGTATAAATTTGGGAAACTTTCATGTAAGTTTCATTATGATTAAGCATAGAATAAAAACTTGTTTTGTGCTCTTTTTATTTTTTTTTTACTGTTCCTGTGTAAATCATAGTTGTATTTATTCTATTTGTTTTTTAATGTTTTCTAATACCTGCGATGCAGCACTTTAAGATTTCCTTGAAATTTAAAATGCATTATAAATAAATTGTATTATTATTATTATTAATATTAGCCTATTTAAGAAAGGCTGAGGGTGTGGTTGGGCGTTGAAGTGTTGGTCCACTGAAGTTACCAATATGTGTCCTTCATCAAGGACCGTTCTGACCGTATTAAAATTAGGATGTCTGAAAGTCTCTTTGGATAAAAGCATCTTATAAATAAACTGTTATAAATAGCTATAAATACACATTTAAGACTTTTGAAAGGATTTTGGTAACAAATCACATACATTAAAAGTCAGAATAAAGTGATAATGGTTAATTTAACAACTCAACACTTGTTTTTTGTTTTCCACAGAACAACAGCTTTTGGATTCCTGAATGCTCTATGTAAGCTCGCTGCAGTGCTGGGCATCAGCATCTTTCAGTCCTTTGTAGGAATCACCAAAGCTGTGCCCATCCTGTTTGCGTCGGGTGCTCTGGGAGCAGGCAGCTTTCTGGCACTAAAGCTCCCAGAGACACGGGGTCAGGTGCTTCAATAGTGTATCCTTCGTGCCACAGATGGCAGAATAACAAACACATGATGGATACCCCTAATTCCCAAACTAAAATGATAAGTCAACACTCACCATCCCATACATGAGGTAGAAAATCAGTTAAAAGGTCTACCAGTTTTCTATGTATTTCAATTTAAATTCAGATACGATGAAGCAACACAATGGCAGTTTAGTGCAATGAATTCAGAAGTGATGGTAAAGTAGATAGTGTCTCACCATCAGTTTTCCAAACCTGTCTTGGGCAGATTTAATCTAAGAAGGATTAGGATTCACTTTTTTACTTGTCTAGATAATCGCTGATAAGATCTTTTTCAGTCCTTATCTCAGAGTACTTACAAGAAAATACATTGTGTATATGTGTGTGTGTGTGTGTGTGTGTGTGTGTATATATATATATATATATATATATATGCGTGTGTATAACTGTTTTAGATAATTGTGTTTCCAGCAACTGCCATTTTAGACACATTCCAAGGTTGAATGTGGCCACTTATGTTTTCCTTCAATATTATTCAAGGCATTCTTTGGGTTCGCCAAAGGGTAGATTTTTTTTCATTTGATGGACAGTGTTGTCCCTGTTGTGATTTGTTTTGATTTATTTCACTCATGTGATATCAATACACTGTACAAGATTGTCATGTGAAAGAGCTCATTGAGAATTTGTCAGTGACTGAATTTTGCAGCTAGATTAAAACTGCACTGTAATATTTAAGGTAATACTTATTGATGTTCCGATCCAATAGCTAAATCATTTCAGGCCTGTTTTAACCACGTGGGAATTTTTATAAGGGACTGGAAAATGTCATTAAGTTGATCTGATACCCTTAAAAGTTTAGTATTTTATTACCCTAAATTTAGGATTCTCTGTAGGGATATATTTCAAGCTGCAGGAACCTGTGTGCTCACCACAAAAAATACAGTCAAATTCATACTGATTCTACATGTTTGTTCTCCATTTAAAATACACAGATGTGTGTGGTTGTGTCTGTGTGTGCATTTATATCAGCACATTTTAAGACCTTATATCTTATAGCCTTATACCTCGGGTGGCACGGTGGCTCAGTGGTTAGCACATTCCCGATCTGGGTGGAGTTTCCATGTTCGCCCTGTGTCCGCGTGGGTTTTCTACATCTACATTCTCCGCTTTCCTCCCATAATCCAGATACATGGATTTAAGGTGGATCTAAAATATCCTGATAGTTTGTGTGTCCCAGTAGAGGGTAAGGGTTGTGTCAGGAAGGGCAACTGGCCTGCTGTGGCAATCCCTGAATAATAAACGGTCAAACACAGAAAGAAAAAGAATATAACACATTATATCTTTAATATCTTTAATGTAAATGTCTAAACGGATGTGTGTGACATAGTATATATATATATATATATATATCATTCATTTATTATCTTCCACTTAATCCTGTACTAGGTTTGTGGGGGGTGGCATTGCCCAGGCCAATGCCCATCCAGGGGAGAACATTTCAGGCGTTGGGCAAATACACAAAAGACAGGGTGCCATCTATCGCTGGGGACATACTCTCACACATGGACGCACAGACACACTATATGGGGAAATTTAGAGCCATCAATTTACCTTGAATCCATGTTTTGAACTGTGGGACGAAACCTGAAAACCCGGGGGAAACCCACACAGACATGCGGAGAACATGGAAACTCCACCCAAATTGGGATTCAAACCGGGAATCCCCAGTACTGAGAGGATGTGGTAATTACTAAGCCACCGTGTCGTCCTCATAGTATACTGTATTTATATATATACGTAAATTTATTTAAATTTACAATGATTTACCAAAGTTGAAGTACTGAATCATACTTGTTTGTCATCGTTTGAGTACTGGGATTAGGATTAGGAACAAAAAACAGGATCGGGACATCACTAATTGTGTTGCAGAAAAGAAAAGTTGTATTCAGTATATAAACCGGAGAAAGTGTATTCAGCATATAAAAGGAGAAAGTTACTCAACCCAACGGTCTCGACCCAATGCATCAAGATAATGTAACAAAATGATGTAAGTCCATCATCCACTTTCTCTATCACAACACCAGCTGAGTATTTGTGTAATGATGCATTTACTTTTGTCGTGCACAGCGAACTCGGCCCATCCTTCCTTCCTTCCATGTTTCTCAAACATGCACAAATTTTCCTCTGACAGGCGAAACAATGAAAAGTACAAAAAGTTAAGCTACTTCCGTTAGCATGGCTCTATGAATACAATTTTAAATAAACAGAAAATGGGGTAAAACATATCAAGCACAAGATGGTTTGATAAGACTATCAAAAGCCACTATTTTTATTTTCAGATGATGTAAATGCTGTACTGAATATAAATATACAATTTAGTCTGTTGGTTTGAACACTAGCTAATATTCAATATATAAATATATAAATTTTATTTAAGGAAAAAGACCTAAAATGATCTTAAATTTACAGTTAAAAAAAAAGTACCGTAATGTCTTTGGTAGGCTGTACTCAATGTATGTACATATACAGTAAATTTACGTTTGTTAAGGTAAACTTATTTTTGACTAAAGATGTTTAGTACCTTTAGAGAACGAGTCGATAGAAATGCAAGTTACACACCACGTGTCTATTCACATGGCCATTCCTTGAGTGTTCTCACAACGATAAGGAGAAACCTATAGGTGTGTGTATGCTTGTGTGTGTGTGGGCTTGCATATGAATTGTTGCATGGTCCACAAAAGACTTGTATTTATTTATTTATTTATAAGAGAGTTTGTTTTATAGTATTTTTTACTTTGGGTGCCTGTAGTGCCATGTGCAGGGTAAAGTTTTGGACATTCACATATATACTGTATCTATTAAAACCGATACGTTTTAATAACGATCTCATTTGAAAAAGTCAGACATTAAAATGGGCTTAAGAAGAAAACAGTTGAACAATTCAACACCAAAACAAAACTGGGGATAACATGAGGAATGAGCACAAAATCACAATAGAGTTTTTTGAGTTGTTGTCTAATATTCCATTCATTCAAAAATGAATAAATGAAAATAAAATGAGTAGTTTCACATGGTACTTCAAATCAGATTTACTAAGAAAAACTGCCTTCCCATTTTCCACATTAATAATATAATAAATAAAAAAAACAACTAACAAAACAATCTCCAGCCTCAGATACTTCTGTTTGCAGGTGACACTTGTCTTTACTGCCATTTTTTAGGATAGCAGCCATATATTAGATGCACTCCAACAGAAAGTTTAACATTGCGCCAAATTGCTCTTCATTTTGCTGATAAATTTATGTGTTACAAAAGCTGGAAGTCATTGTGAAAGATTTAAAGCACAATTTGACATTTCAGTTTTCTAATATCAAATCCTTATTACATTTTTTTCAGAGGAAAAAAAAATCACTTCACTTTGGTCTGTAGGATTCTGCTCTGTGTGTTTGTTGGGCCAACATTGCATAAGTTTTCTATTCTAAATATTAGATGCCAGTACATATCCACCCCCTCACATATGTCACATGCTCATCAGTGATTTTTATTGATGCCACGTCACTCTGCCTTTCTGAAGGCTGCCAACTTTATAGGAGCTACATTATTTACAGTTTATGGCACAGGATCTGTGTAACACAAAATGAAAAAAAAAGCAACAAACCAGATTAAAAGCTAAAAATAATTGTAGTGGTATAAAACACCGAGTCATTTTCAATAGTTTGATCCATTCTAAAGTACCATAACCAATTATTATTCTTTATTTTAGGCACATTGTCTATTCAGACCTTGATATTTGTACAGCAGTTATCTCTAAAGTGTCATGTCTCAATCGTCAAGTCCATTAAACTCTACATGACGATGTCAATGTTGCTGTTGTATGCTGTGAATCTGCTGAATTACAGTAATCAATCTCAGTGAAGCTAATATTTGTATGTAAAATCAGTTCTGAAATTAGTGAACTTCACCTGTTCAGGTTGTTATGGGTCATATGGTTGGCTTTTTTTAAATATCTTTTTTTAACAGGGTCTTTTTATATTTCCGAACTCGTTCACTTAGCCCCAATTGATCACGTGTGCAAAAAGAAATCAAAGCAATAAGTAAGTGATGGGTTTCTTTGCTCCATCCCCAAACTACTGGGAAAAGAAAGCACACTTAAAATGAATTTGCCACATGCAATGGGATGTGTAGTCATTTAAAAAAAAAAAAAAAGAATATCCTACAGAATATGTACAAGGCCGATGTCCATTGTTCTATATATCTATATATATACCATAGGTCTTTGATGCTTTTGTCAATTACAAATGTGTTGCCATAATTTAAATGTGACAAAAAGTTTATCACCTGATCATTGTACTGTGCCGTAGAGGTTGTAGTTGTTTGTATGTAAAAGTAAAAATATGTGCAACAATAAAGAAAAAAAAAGAAAAAAGACAACAACCCGTTTACCATGAAAACTAGAGTGCTATTGTATGTTGTTCATTTTGTGCTTCGTTTTAATTTTTGTACATGAGAATGACAATTATGTAAAGATGACGTTATTATTATGGAGACTATTTCAATGTTACACCAAAATGCTTCTGTATTAAGGTGTGTGTGAGAGACTTTTTGAGTTACTTGAGGATTTGTGCTGCTCTCTTGCAGCCATTTAATCCTGGTCTTTGATGAAAACATATGTATGAAAAATAAACCAGTGTCATGGAGATCCATATTTCGGTCTTTGAGTCATTGACTTGATAAAAAAGATTATTAAGTTATTAGCTTATTGGGTTTCCTCTAATTTTTTGTCCTGATACTATTTCATTATGTTCCCTATTGTCAGCTCAGTTTTACAAAAAAAAAAAAAGCTCATGTAAATTTTGTGAGCAGGAGATAAAGTGAATGGGACAATAAAAGTCCCATTCACTTTTAAAAGGATACACCCTGTCCTGGGTGTATCCTGGGTGGGGTCCAAGCACCTGAAACATTCTACCCAGGATGTGCACCCCACATGACTCTGGTAAAGGATTAAGTGGTCAAGATAATAAAATGAAATGAGATGAATTTGAATTATGTCCAACATTAAATAGCATAAAACAGGCCATCCAGCCATTATCCTCTATATAGTGATTTTTAATAAGAAGTGGAAATATATTATGGTGGCTCTTAGTTAATGTATATTTGTGAATTTGTGTAGTTACATAGTTGCATAGTTGCATAGTTACACATACTTATTTACTTTTAAATAGCCTACTGCTTTACAGTTTAATAACATTTCAAAAAACTACTCCCTTCAGTTAATTACGTAGCAAACGTGCAACACACACCTCTCTACAGTTGAATAAATTATACCGATTTTCGACGGCGCCATTGCCTTTATGTTGCAGTTTTTTATAATGACCACTAGGTGGGATGCTGAGCTGTTTAGCTGAGTCATTGTGGAATAAAGAAGAAGCAGGGTTCTTCTGTAGCAGCTGTAAATACGAGGTAAGAGCCAGTGATTCTGATTAAACTGGAGAACTTTTTAATGATATTGTTTTAAAACCTCGCTCTCGATATACACAGGTTTGTATCAAAGCGTTTGTAGTTGCTGCTAAAAACAAACATGACTCATCAGACATGTACAGCTAAAAGGTCAATGCTTCACGCAGTTGCACACACGATCTATTTCGAGATAAATGGATTTTACTGAAATAACACATTAAATAATTAAATGTAACACGGAGGCTCTGTCCATGTAATACACTGTTACTGAAAGTTCAAGCTTTTACGGAAAGTTCAAGCTTCAGCATATAACCGTTGTAGACCATATACACAGCTGAAAAGAACACATCCTAGTATTTCAGTTGAAAATCTTTATTTAGAAGATAGTGGAGATGCGTTGAGAACAAAATACATCAAAATGTCATTCTAAATGATTATCCCATAGAGGTCTGGATTTGGAATCCTACTCAAAATCAAAGGACAGGCTGATCCAACTTCAGTGGTAATTCCTTAAGACAAGTTCAAATGAGGCTCAGTGTTGTGTGTGTCCTCCACGTGCCTGTATGACCTCCCTACAACACCTGGACATGCTCCTGATGAGGTGGCGGATGTTCTCTCCATGTCTCCTGGTGTACTGGTCCATGCTTTGGCCACTGTTCTGACAGACAAAGCATTTAGGATGATATGAACTTGAATTTTGACCTCGGTGCCATGCTGCCAGAACCGCCAAAACCTGGTTTGATGCCTATGCCATCACAGTGCCTGCAACTTATGGAAGCCCAGATTTTCTTGATGATTGCCGTCAGTCTGGTGCCCCTCGTTTTCCTCTTGAGAACACACCATAGATTCTTAATTGGGTTTAGGTCCGGCGAGTTGGTCGGCCAGTTAAGCACTGTGACGTGGGCATCAAACCTGGTGCTCACACAAACACATTTAATAGGGGCAATTTGGAGAAATATATTCCCCTTAATACCAAACTATTGCTGGCACACACTTACACACACTATATAGTGTATATTGCTGTAGTTTGGATTTATTTATGTATAATGCGTGTGAGTGTATGTATTTAATTCTGCTTCATTTAATTAAAATTCAGTACTGTATATTTAAATGCTTATAAATCCAGTGTGTTTACTATTTTTCCGATTGGTTTCAGTTTTGTCTTGTTTTGATCATTTTATTATGATCTACAGTACAGAATAGTGTTTTGTCCCTGCAGGCCGTCTCTGGCCACCCTCATGCTTTAGGGTCACTGATGCTGTCCCATGCGCTTCACTGTTCCCGTCCCTGCTCACTCGTTCCTGCTGTATCAAAGCGTTTGCTTCATTTCATGGATGCCGCCACTGCTGCAGATCGGCCCGTTGAGGCCTCCATCCGTGCCAAGCTGACCCAAGCGCTGGAACCCAAGCATCTGGAGGTACTGAATGAAAGCCACATGCATGCTGTGCCGCCGGGCTCCGAGTCTCATTTCAGGGTGCTGGTGGTGAGCTCACGCTTCGAGGGTCTGTCTCTGCTACAGCGCCACCGGCTGGTTAATGAGACTTTAAGTCATGAACTGAGTTCATGCATCCATGCTCTCGCCATTCAAGCCAAGACACCTGAGCAGTGGAGCAGCAACCCCACCCTGGCGAAGAGTCCTCCATGCCTTGGAGGTTCTAAACATGACAGCACCATGGCTGAGAAGCTGAAAGTGGGAATGGACTGATCCGAAAAACCTCCAACATTCAGAAATGAGGATTTGTGAAATAGTGGCTGCATGATTTTTTTTTTTTTTCATTCTTTATCCAAAAATAAAAAAAATCTACTTCCCCTTACAAATTGGTCAGAGCGCTTATCCTTTTACTATGATGTCATTTCTCTCTCACTATCCAAAAACATGCTAATACAGGAAAAGACTATTCTTACTTGTACATCTGAGTAAATGTTCTGTAATGTTCAGAGTGTTTTATTGGTATTGGTGTGTAGATATATACAGATGTCCTACCAATTCCACTGTATATCCAGGACATACAGGAGAATCGCATTATAGTTTCTCTCTCTCCCTAAGAAAAGGGAGAGAGGCTGTTCTGTAAGTAGGTACAAATACTTAACAGGAAACAATCGCAAACCATAAAAATTATGTATTTAAAAGATGTAAATCACGTTTTCCACTCGAACCAGCTTGTTGTTATATTTTTGTCCTATAGGGGGCAATAATTGCTTAGTTAAAT
>JAOUQT010023673.1:0-11689 GCA_025769995.1 Xyliphius kryptos
TTCAGTGGACCTGGGATTTGAACCCCCAACCTTGTGATTGATAGTCCAACACCCAAACCACTGAGCTACCACTCCCACTCCCAAATCCATCCATCCATCCATTATCTTTCACTTAATCTTATACTAGGGTAGCGGGTGTGTTCCTCATGCCCATCCTAGGAGAACGCTTCAAGCGCCTGGCAGATACATCCAGTACAATCTATGGATGCCAATTGACTGGGCACACAGTATATAGGGGAATTTAGAGCAGCCAATTTACCTTAAATCCATTTTTGGAGTTTTTGGACTGTGGGAGGAAACTGGAAAACCTGAAGGAAACTCACGGGGACACAGGAAAAACATGAAAACTCCACCCACATCAGGATTCGAACCTTGATTCCCAGTGCTAAGAGTTGGATGTGCTTACCACGCTGCCACCATGTAGCCAGGCTTAAAAATCATTTAACATTTAATATATTCTAATTGCTTTTACCTTTTCTGTTTAAACAGCAATCTGTTCTTCATGAAGACCACCAAGGACTTTCAAGACAGTCACATTTGGTTCTCTGTAATAAACAGGCCACCTAATAGTAACTTTACCCGTGTGCAGCGTGTTTCTTGTTGTTTCTCTCTGCTCCTCTGCACCATGCTAACCAGCATCATGTTTTGGGGGATTCCCACTGACCCATCTGAGCAGACCATGGACTTAGGTAATGTAGATATTCTTTAGATCTCTAAGTATATGATATGGTTTGATTAACAACCTTATTCATTCCCTCCTCCAGGCAAGATTGAATTTACATGGCAACAAGTAATGATTGGAATTCAGAGCTCCATCATCATGTTTCCTGTCAACCTACTTATTGTGAGCATCTTCCGAAATGTCCGACCGAAGGACCAAAAACCAGATCCATCTGCCAAACAGGAGTTTAAGTCACAGTCAGATACAGAAAGCACTAAACCACCGTCTCCACGTGAGCACAGACAGATCACACCGGATGCTGTTATTAAGGTTAGCAAACAATTGAATATTTAATGTTTGTGTTTTGTTTTGTTTTGTTCTGTGAAAAAGTTATTACATCTGTTCAAATTCTTAGGACATTAAAAAAATAGCCCAGTCATTATCCAAGGCTCTGATGAGCCCCATGCCGAGTATAGATCCTGGAAAAATGGATATCAACGCTCTCCTGTCACTTGTTGAAAATATTATACGGCAACACAACTGTGTGGATCAAGATTTTTACTCGGAAGATTTGAAGAATCCCTTTCCTGTCTCCTTGGCGGCTGTAAATCTGCATGGTATAGATTTAAGATCTAAATATATACAAAACCTCTGCGCTTATTTTGTTTTTTACAAAAATGAGCCCTAATGCTGCCTCGGTTTATCAAATCTGTTTTTTCAGAAAGAAGTCCTGGACACGTGATGAAAGAGAAGTTGGGTGTCTACAGGCAATATCTCTATAAGCAGCTCCAGAATGTGGAGAAGGAGTTGAGGCTGTTGGGACCTTCACGCTTCTCTAAGCCTGAGAGCTACGTGCAGGCGGTGCTCCAGGTTCAGGGAATGAAACAGCTGCTGGAACCGAACCTCTTCTCTAACTGCGAGAGGGACCAGACCAGTTGCGACTCCGCTCAGGGAGAGGACCACAAGTTAAATAAACCGTGCTCTCAAAAAGGCCTACCTTGGTGGTTCGTGTTCGTGGGGTGGATGCTTGTCGTAGCCACCAGTGGCGTGTCTGCTTACTTCACCATGCTGTATGGTCTGACCTATGGTGCAGACCGCTCCATCAGCTGGCTCATTTCGATGGTGGTGTCGTTTTTCGAGAGCATTTTTATTACGCAGCCCGTAAAAGTAAGAGTTGCTGATGAAATTATTGTGAACAGCCTCAGTGAGTATTGTACTCAAACTCCTGTATGGTCTTATGTCCAGGTTCTTGGATTTGCTGTCTTTTTTGCTCTGGTTTTAAAAAAGGTTGATCAAGATGACTATGGTGATGTTCCACTTGACGGTACTATGACTATGGGTAAGATTCATTTTACAGTTTACAGATTCAGCTTCAGTTTACGGTCCCTGTCTTTATACCTGGTGCTGGAGATCTGGTCTAAATTCCTGTTGCGTTTGGTTCCAACCACAAACTACTACACCTTCTCCATCTAATAATTTCTTGAGATGCCACTGATTGGCTGGGTCAGTCTGTAGGTGTGGCAGATTGTAAATGTCACTTAATTTTAACACAGTTTAAGGATTCAGTGTTATTTACAGTATCAAGTTTACAGTATCCCTATGCTGATGTTCCAGTTTTGGTGATAAACGCTAGAATTAATGTTTTATACAAATGTATTTTTTTAGGTAAGAACCTTATAAGCCATGACATCCATATAAATCTATTAATAAACTGTTTCGCAGACGATCCCGAGGGCGTATGTATTGCCAGAAGGGACAGCGCATGCAGCTTCTATCAGCCACCTCCTCCTTCTGATGTTGAGAAAATGAGGAGCAACATGATCAAAGAACAGAAAGTCTATGCACTGATGAGAGAGATATTCAGTAAGATATGTTCACTTGATGTACATGTATATAAGAATCATCTTCCTTATGTAACACGGTCACTCGTCGGGTTTTACAGTCTATGTGGGCTTCCTGTGGATGTTACTCCTGGTGGCCTACGGTCAGCGTGATCCCAACTCCTACTACCTCACTCAACATATAGAGAAGAGCTTCAGACGCGGGATCTCCAGCAGCATGAATTACAAAGATGTGTCAACCTGGGCAAACACTACACTCCTTAATAATGTTTTTGGACAGAAAGCAGGTATTGAATCACATTGCAAAGTTAAGTGTTTGAAGAATTAACTGTAAATGTCAACGATATGCCGTCTTGGTTACAGGTTTCATCACGGATGGAAACGCAAAGCTAGTAGGAAACGCTCGTCTCCGTCAGGTTAGAGTGCTCAGGAACTCCTGCAGGACCGCTAACTCCATGCAGCACTCTTTTTCTGAATGCAATGCGCCTTATTCTTGGGATGTTGAGGATATGGGTTCGTATAGTCCAGGTTGGAACCGCTCAAAGGGTGCACAGGAGCAGCAGAGTGTCCTCTTGCCGTGGCGATACCAAACACAAGCCAGACTCAGGGCACACCCTATCTGGGGTAGTGTGGCCCTTTACAGAGGTGGAGGCTTTGTAGCAGACCTGGGTAACATGAAGCAAGATGCTAGCAGGTATTCATACGTATTCATAATTCATATTAATAAATGAATTATTGTCCCACTGTATATGTATAAATGACATAGTTTAGTTTCTATTTGGACATAAAGTCATTCATAGCACTGCTTTTTGTTCGTTTGTCAGTTTGCTTCAGTATCTGTTTGAAAACTCCTGGTTGGACACCTACACGCGAGCTCTCTTTGTGGAATTCACAGTGTATAATGCCAACGTCAACCTATTCTGTATCATCACCCTAATATTTGAGAACACAGCACTGGGTCAGAAAATGTTTTCTTTTGTAAAAAAAAAAAAAAGCCTTCTAATATTCAAGGTGGAGTCGTTTTATCAGGTTTTCGCATTTTTTTTGCAGGAGCCTTTCAGTATCGCAGTGACCTACAGAGCATACGACTTTATCAGTCTCCTGGCGGCCTTCATATTTTTGTAATGGCTTCTGAGGCCATTTATTTCCTCTTTATTCTCTATTATATGTTTCAGCAGGTAAATTGGATATTACCATTCAGATCTTATGAATAAATGAATAGGCACCTGCAGGAGTAATTTAACATCCATCTTTCGTAGGTCAAACTTATAAGACTTCAGAAATGGATGTACTTCAAGAGCAAATGGAACGTCTTGGAGCTGGCCATCATTATTTTAAGTTGGAGTGCCCTGAGTGTTTTCATCAAGAGGACATTATTGGGAAACCGTGACATTGAGTATTATCAAACGCACAAGGATCAGTAAGTAAACATTTAGTGGTTTTCATGTCTCTCAACAAGTGCTGGGGATGCAGAGTTTGAAGCCCAATCAGGGTGGAGTTTCCTTGTTCTCCCTGTTTCCACATGGGTTTCCTCCGGGTTCTCCAGTTTCCACCCGCAGTCCAAAAACATGGATAAAAGTTGACTTGGCTGCTCTAAATTGCCCCTATATAGTGTGTGCACCCTATCCTGGGCCCAGCAACCGAAACGTTCTAACCTGGATGGGCATGGGGAACCCCCTGCGACCCTAGTATAAGATTAAGCATAAGATAATGGATGGATAGATATAAATCTGCATTTATTTAAAATCTGACTCATTGCCAGACATGCTAGTTTTCATGAAACCGCCGCCGCCGATGCAGTTCTTGGATACCTGATAGCCTTCCTGGTTCTGCTGGCAACAGTTAAACTGTGGCACCTGCTGCGTCTCAACCCCAAACTCCACATGATCACCGCCACGCTGCAGAGAGCATGGAATGACATTTCTGGCTTCCTTGTGGTCATGACCATCATGTTCCTCGCTTACTCGATTGCTGTGAGTTAAAGCTTAAAGTTTAGGCTTTATACACCTGATATATGCACTTAAATTATATAGTGGACTGGACTACATTTTTCAGTGTTCTCACTGTCATATATCATTTAATTATATATTATTTAAGTTATATAATACATTTTAAAGTTTACATTCATATTTTTACTTATATATTTTATATTCTATCTTGTTTTAATATTCTACTACCTTATGCAATATGGAACCGCTACTGAATTACCCTTTGGGATCAATAAAGTATCTAAAGTTTTTAAACTAGTCACACACTGCTATCCATGCTAATGCTAATAAAATTAACCATTGACTCTACTTGCTCTCCTGCAGTGTAATTTGATGTATGGGTGGAAGCTCTACTCTTATCACACCCTCCTTCATGCTGCTCAGACCATAGTAAGCTTACAGCTGGGAATCTTCAACTATGAAGAGGTATGTGACATTTAATGCTACTAAATTTCACCAATCTGCTTATTGAGACAAAATGATGATTATAATCTTTTTCAACATTCAGGTTTTGGATTACAACCCGGTTCTTGGGGCATTCGTTGTTGGTTCCTGCATCGTCTTCATGACGTTTGTCGTCCTGAATCTTTTCATATCGGTCATCCTGGTGGCATTTTCAGAAGAACAGCATCATCATAAGGTTTTTGCATTTTACTTTACTTTTTAGCATGAGGCGACATATTCACCTTATTTTTATATAACAAAGTTCACATTTCTCTTGATTCTCAGCCTTCTGAAGAGGAGGAGATAGTGGAACTGATGTTGATGAAGATATGTAGCCTTCTGGGAATCAAGGCTAAGAGGAAGCAAACTCCTGAGGATATAAAAATCAACTCTGCAGTCAGCACACCTTCGGTCATCTCATGAAAACTTTCCAGAAGAACATTTAAAACCAGGCAAAAACGACGCTTGTGTTTCTTGCAAAGTTTAAAAAAAAAACAGGAAATGTGGCATACAAAATCAGTGGCCACTTAATTAGCTACACTTTGCTTCTCCATGTGTTTTTAGTTTCACTTATACAGACACAGTAGGAGTTTCTACAGTTGCAGTCTATTGTAACTCTACAAAACCATAACGTTAAAGTATTTATTTTGGCTTCTCTGTAAATATTAAATTTGTGCTCAACTTTAATAAATGTGAGACCTGCATCTCCATGCCCACAAGTTTTATCTTAAAGCATGATGCTGAAATAATTTTAAAGGTTTCCGGCGTTTCATTTATGTAGTTGTCACATAAACTGTAAATCTAAATATGCGCTAAATTAAAAACTATTATAAAACGGGTAGTTACAATCTTACAAATCTGATTGGCTGAGCTGCTTGTCTAGCCGTGACATTATTCACAATAACCTACACATCTGACCTTCACATTCCTATAAATGCCCAATAAAAAAATATTTTTTCCCAAAAGTTTTTCATAAACTGCTTTGTGTAAATGTGACCACTAGATGGCAGTATTTGTTAAAGCAACTGGAAATCTTTTATTTGCATCAAGTTTAAAAAAACGACTGAATTATGTTACGGAAGGCAAGTTTATTAGCGATTTTACCTTCAATCAAATAATCAAAGCTTGTTTTTTTTTTTTTATTATGGCTCAAGTTTGTGCATTATTGTAAATAAACCATGGGAAGAGGTGTAACGATGCGTCAGGCCTAATAACACCCCTTTCCTGTGGTTTATTCATAATAATGCACACCCTCTGGTGCCTTTTTATAAAACAGGTAGTTCCGGTCCCTAAATCTGATTGGCTAAGCCGTTTGTACAGCTGTGGTGTGGACAATAATGCATACTCCTGACCGCTTCAGATTCATATCTGCCTAATGTACAATATTATCCATTCCGTAATTTGGCCACTAGATAGCAGCGTTTAATCAAGTAACTGGAAAACTGCTACACAGCAATCAGCATTCGTTTTAAAAACCGGACTAGATTATGTCACAGCCCAGTTTATTAATGATTTTGCTTTAAATAAACGCATTTATAATAATAATAATAATAAAACATTTTATTTATAAGTGCCTTTCACAACACTTAAGGACACTTTACAAAATGTGAATGAAAAAAAAATCATACTAAAGAACACAAAACATACAAAAGACAATAGAGTTGAAATCACAGAGACTAGGCCATGTTGAACAGGTGAGATTTGGGTCTAGATTTGAAAAGAAGAAAATCGATGTTTCGAAGGTCTGGTGGGAGGGAATTCCATTAAGGAAGTCAGTAAGTTATGGAACAGGTGTAATGTGATGAGATGACCGCGTTTAAGAAATATGAGCAGCTGTGTTCTGAACCAGCAGAAGCTTATGGAGGGCTTAATGAGGAAGGCCAGGATGGAGTGAATTGCAGTAGTAAATACAGGAAGTAACAAAGCTATGAACAAGAATAGTTGCAGTATTGGGGGAGGGGCATGGACGATGGATGTTATGGAGATGAAAATATGCAGACTGGGTTATATTACTGATGTGAGCGTGCAGGGATAAAGAGCTATCTAGGATGACACCCTCATAACCTGAGGTGAGGGGGAGACGAAAGTGCTGTCAACTTTAGGGTGGATTAAAATTGACGGAGCATCAGCTCAGTTTTATGAATTAATCCTTGTGTAACATTTATGAAGGGAATGAGGCACTCGAGCTTCTGCATTACTGAGAATAAGTGACGTCTCGCTTACCTAACGACGCCTTCGTAATCTATGCTTAGTGCACGGGGGCAGTTATGACGCGACAGAAAAGGGATGTCCTCAAACGTACACACTTGTGTAACGTGCACTGCTGGTTGTATAATCAAAAGGAGTGTCCCGGTCTATATAGCATATAGGTTAGTGGTGTTGGGCTATCGGTCTGAAAATGAAGGGTTTAATCTCGAGGTCGCTGAAGTTATAGATTTGGGACCTTGAGCATTGCTCCAAAGGTACAGCATTATGGCTGACCCTGTAGTTAGGCCTCAAAACATTGGTATATTATATAACATGATAGTTGCGCATTCTGCCTACTGTACTTACACACAGGTGTGTCCTCCACATTTAAACCATCCTCACATTGAGGGAAGTGAGCGCACGTGCGCGAAGCGGTGAGCAGCCCTGTACTAGGAATCAAACCGTGGACCTTCAGGAAGCAGGGCTGGTTCCTTAACCACATGAAGTCGCTTTGGATAAATGTGTCTGTAAAATGACAAATTGTAAAAATTGTACTCCCCCCGTAAGAAGAAACAGTGCACCAACCCAAAACAGACACCACTGTAGTCACTTTTCTTTAATGTTATATATAGATGGTTCATCCACATCAACCAAATGCTTAGGATCTCCACAACCCAGCCCGATTCAAACTAATTTGTCTGTGTGCCCAACATCGTATCCAGCGCCGGGAACTGCACGCTAGGAATATTGTGTCTGTCCAAGCAGCGAAAGGACTGCACCGCCACCGAATAGAAATTCAGCCGACAACCAGGCATCCCGGGACAGGTGGCCTGCCGAGTAACAAAGTTACAGGTACGGATTTAAATAGCTTCGATCAAGTTTTAAAAAATTGTAGTCTGATACAGAAGGCTAAGAGAGACCTGAACAATATGAAAGTGCTAGTTATTCATTTACAGGTTTCAGGCATCACATAGTGCTATGACAAGTATCCAATATGCTACATTTGAATACACATTTGTCACCTTACAAATGCCTCTGGTTGGTTGTCCAGGCTGCTTGAAAATTAAGAGCCTGTGTTCGTATATATACACAATAATGTGAAAACCCTTTCCGTTTAGCAGAAAAAAAACAAAAACCCCAAAAGAATAAAGTGGACACATTACTGCCAGAGGTATAATTACAGAGGCTTTAAGCCAGAACAGTGAAGGATTCAGTCCCGCTGTCAAATTCGATTATTTAAAGATCCGATGCAGGAAATTGGAAAGAGTTAGCCGGCAGGGTCTACCCTCCGCTCGGCAACAACGTTCATAGCCTCGGCTTTTCACTTCCAAGTTCTCGGTATGTTTTTATCCCCAGCCATCCGTTGCATTTGGCCGCATTCCCACGTCTTCTGATGCTGTCTAATTTGATAGTCAGATTGAAGAGTGAGTGAGAAGAACCAGGTCTGGTACCCCTATTCAAGGGAATAACACAAGCTTTTTTATGTCACTTCACTACAATCAGTCACAGGGTGGAAAAAAAAAGGGAAGGAAGGAAGAGCTCAATTCATTCCTGGAGCATTGCCCCCAAAATTGAAAGTGGATGGCACCACCGGAGCTGTGAACTTGTATCCGCCATGTTTCTCGATCATCTTTGATTCTGTGGAATAAAAAACACAGAGGTATGAGGACCTGTACATTATCAGTAAATGCATTACACTGGAATCAAACAGTCAGGGGGGCTACCATGTGCTGCTCGTCTCTGATCTGCCAATGTGCCGATGTCCTGAAGCTGTTTGCCCTGTTCTTCATCTAGGGACTGAGTCAGCGCCTGGTACCACGTGGGATCACGGGCCTGAATGTCTATAGAGTGAAGGAAAATGGTTAAATGAAGCCTAAGTGAATCAAGTCGTTGATATCAGTGGTATGTGGATGTACATGCGTAACAAAAAAATAAAAATAACATTCAGCGGTTTAAACAAAAACAATCGAAGACAACATACATAGTATGACAGATTTGCTTGGACACGCTGTACTTCTGACCCGTTTACTAAACACCAAGCTTTACATTTTAAACTACCAGCACCATCTGCTGTTCAGAAGGCAAACTGCAGAACTAAAAAAAAACATTATCCAAGCATGGTGATTGGAATTGACATTGAGTTTAAGGCCAAGTCCACACATAGTATTTATTACGGTTCCCCCCCCCCCCTTTTCACAATACTATCATACACACGTGAACGTTTTTTAAAAACCCGCACAAATACGCCAATTAATGCTGTTAAACACTCCAAGCGCATAGATGTCAGTGTAACAAAGTCTGTCAGCCAATCAGAATCCCTCAAAACAGGCATGACTTTGTTGTCGCGTCAGTAAGATTTCAAACATGGCGCCAGGAGGTAAAACACCCAACCCTCACATTCTCCTTCTCCTGTGCCCCTCAATGCACTGTAACAATTGGGTTTGTAAAAATAAACACGCAAAAATCGTCTGAATTAATGTTAGAAGCAGCACATCTCTAATGACATTCATTTTCATCAATCGCAAAATCAATAACAGTCGCGTGTGTGACGTCATCGTCGCAAGAAGTGACGTTTAACAAGCCGTTTTTGCAAGTACACACGTATTTGCCCACTGTTTAAATATTTATTTTTTATGTAAAACTACGTTTTCAGGTGGATAAAAGCCCCAAACGCATAAAAATGTATTTTTTTCCGGATACCCGGCTACGTGTGGACTAGGCCTAAAACCCAGTAGGTGTAGTTCACGTGGCTGAGGGATAAATAATCTTACTCTGTAATATGGCTTTGAAGATCTGATACTCGTCAACGGGGTTGTCTTCGTCATCGACGATGGTGGTGTAGCCTTCTAATGCAGTCTCCTCAGCATCGTCTTCCTCCCAGTCCTCATCGTCGCCGTCTTCACCTGCTTGCTTAGCGAGCATTTCAAGATACTCCTGGCCTTCCTCATCAATGTCGTCCTCGTCGCTTCCAAGTTCAGCTAGTGGGGACATTAGAACACATCCTAATTGTAATAACGCATTTACATTTAGAAGAGCCTTTTATCCAAATCGACTTACAAATGAGAACACAAGTCAGTAGTCTAGGAACAACCAGCTACACTGTAGAAACATCAAACCCTACACATTATTAGATCTGGCTCTTTTTTTATTTTTTATAGCAAGTGTGAAAGAGGTGTGTTTCAAGACGTTTCTAAAGACGCTGAGTGACTCAGCCTAACAGATGGTGTTGGGAAGATCGTTTGAAATTAGAGTGAGAATTAGCACCACCAGGTGACAATCACAAGAGCGCAGTGAACGAGTCGCAGTGTATTTAGAAAAGATTGAAGGTAAGAGGGCGCAGATCTGGAGATTGACCTGTAGGCCAGAGTCAATATATAGATGTTTTTATAAAGACATGACACACTGCAGTGAGGAGTAGCCTGACCACTTCCTTAGATATCTCCCTCATTGTCTCTACTGACTTCCTTCTATTTACAGATTTTACATTTAATCATCAGGATTCCTCTTAGAACACATCAGTATTACACAGCAGTGCTGAGAAACATCCACCACATAAAGAACCGCACTGTGATGATCTTGATCATTAAAAGACACTGAGAGTAGGGGACGAGCACTAATGCGGCCATATGGACAGTCTGCAGAACTACAGTGCATATCAAGCGGAGCTGAACTAAATATTTGATCATTTTGCCGACACTTTTATCCAAAGCGACATAAGTAGCCCGACTCGATGGTTGGGGCTCATCCAGAATTTGAACACAGGAGCGTTTACACCCAAAGCGAGAAAAATACCCCTACACCGACAAGCCCTATAAATAAATACACAGTGAGGAACCTAATAAAGTGGCCAGTATACATACTTATGATAACTACATCAGGACAATGATTAAACCAATCCCCCTCCCTCTGTCCTGATATGCTTTACCAGTCTCATCCTCCTCTTCCGCATCTTCATCGTCCTCATCGTCTTCATTCTCGTGCTCGGCCCTGCAGGCGTAGGCCCTCTTTAGGCCGCTAAAGAGAAGGATGGTAGCAGGAAGGAGCTGGGCTGCGACCTGATTAACAGCCTGAGGTCTCTGTTCCAGATCCATTAAAGCACAGAGGCCCAGCACACACATTTTTCTGTCGTGAAGTCTGCAATAAAGAAAACAAAACAAATACTTTGATTGCAATAATAAAACACACTGCCTTAATCCTGACACGTTCCGAGACGAGGGAAATGAAGAAGAACAGAACGAACCCAAGGAAGCAGTCGACGTCTTTGAGCCACTGGGAGATGAAGTGGTTGGTGATGGGTTCCGTGTTGTTGGGGAAGCGCAGGTTCTCCAGAGTGTTGAGCAGCAAAGCGGGGTTGTAATAAAGCGCAGCGATGGCCACTTGCAGACACATGGTCCTCAGCTCACTCGTCTTCACCTCCCGCGTCAGACGCTCCAGCGCCGTGGTCACGAACAGCGTGACCACCTGCACAACCACGACAATTAAAATCACGGATTGGTAATGTCGGTGTGAATGCACTTGCTGCACGTGTTAACCTTAAAGTACCTGATCGATGCCACGGCCCTTGCACT
>JAOUQT010023686.1:0-11688 GCA_025769995.1 Xyliphius kryptos
TTCGCTGATGTCACCGGATGTGTAGCATGGCTGGGTGGGCTGGACTTTTCTCGAGCAGCCAATTACTGTCTAGATCCCGCCCACACGTTAAAAAGGGTCCTAAATACGGAAATCCAACGTGAGAAATTTTTAGACACAAGGGGGGCAATAAATAGAAGCACCAGCGTAAAAATGGAGTGCGAGCGAAAAAATGTGCAACGAAGAAAATTGCTCACAAATTCTGTTTTTGAGTTCTCAAAACTTTTGGACCCTTTCTGACGCCATACATTTAGCCACTCACATTTCAGCATCATTAGTTGTCAGGATTTAAATTTTCTGCCTAGGCCTACAAAATAAATTTTGATGGCTCTGCAGCATTAAATAAAGTGTAGGTCAAACTGCTGTTTAAACCATGTAGATTTTGAGTTGGCGTTCCAGAGGCTTTGAAAAAAGGCCTAAGCTATGTCAGTGTATTTACCCCCTAAGATATTTTCAGCCAATTAAAACTCGACTTTAATAGACTAAATAAACTCCTTTTTAATACAAAGGAAGAGTTGATTTTGTACAAATAATCTAGATTTAATCAGGATTTGTGATGAGGGTCATTTTCCCAAGCAAATTATGCAATTTTGTGAGTTTTTTTTGTTGGTGGTTATTTAATGTTCGGCTGCACAAATTTAATGTGAGGGGGTATGAATGATGACCAGAGATTTTATGGGCTTATATGTAAAGGCTTACACATTATTTTAAAGTCAATAAATTAGACGTGTTGGTCGATGATATCTGCCTGTCACTTCGTTTCTGCAGTTCCGTCTGTCGTCCCCCTTCTGTTATATTTGTGTAGCCTCACTTAAAATAATCACCGTATGTTTACGTATAATAAATTGTGCAGCATGAGTAAAAGGGGTAGACATTAGCCAACGGGGAGTTTGTATTTATGTCTTTGTGTATATGTGTGTGGGTTTATCTTGCCGAGTCACACACTTATCTTAGTGAAAGATGATTGAGTTTGGTTAATTGTGGATACGTTTTAAGTTAATACTAAACAGTATAAACCAAAAACCAAGAAAATAAACTTACTGTTAATTCATCTAATTACAAATCAACTGGAAAAACTAAGTATTTGTATTATGAAAAATGTACTAGTTTTAGTTGTAGTGATGTCCCTTTTTTGGTTCAATTTGTGGTATGTTTTACCTTCTAACACAACTCTTATGATTTAACGTGGTAAAGTGATCTCTTTTTTCGTTTTGCTTACATACGGAAGAATTTGTTCTCTAAATAAATAACATCCATGCCGTGAAACACACATATACACACTTGTGGGTAACGTAACTGCAGAACAGTGGGCAGCGTTGTTTACAATGCCAGGGAGCAATTGGGGTTAGGTGCCCCTTTCCCAAGGGCACTTCAGCCATTAAAACTCGGTGGGACCAGGAATTAAACCAAGGACCTTTAGGTCACAAGGTTGGTTCCTTAACCAAAGCTTTCAAAGTTTTATTAGTTTTAAATATCATTGTCATAGAAATATCATATATAAATAGCATAGAAAACTGGTAATAATGATTCAAATTTATTCTGGAATTTACTAAAATTCCTTTGGAAAAAAAAATTAAAATAACAAACTTTAAATCTTTTTTTTTTTTTTTTTTTTTTTTTTTTTTTTTTTTTACAGAAATGATCGCAGACAGTCAAATAGAAAACGGCTTGCTGAAGGCAGATTTAAAGGAAAAAGTCACCTACACATTGCTGAGGAAGCATCGTCACCAAACCAAAAAATCCAACCTGCGTTCTCTGGCTGACATCGGCAAGACGGTGTCCAGTGCAAGTAGGCTGTTTACCAACACGGATAATGGTAATATAGGTGCCAGTTTGGTGCAGTTTTTATGCGTTTTTGTCTTCCTTTTCATTCTACTCTTCCCTATAATTTCCAATTTTCCACTTGAGTTAAAATCCAATATATGTTTTTTAATGGGTACGTATACATTATATACAAAGGTTATGTCAGAAATATGATTTGTTGCTGCACAGATTGTGTTCATAGTCTTCTAATCCTTCATCAGTGGCCTTAGTATGCTACTTACTAAATGCAGGTGACTAGACATTACTTATCTCACCCTATTATCTTGACTACTTAATCTAATGGGGGAGGGGGGAACTCTCTTGATCATCCTGGGGAAAATGTTTGACTGGGCAGAAACACCCAGGACAGGGTGGGCGCGTACACACACACACACACACACACACACACACACACACTATACACAGAGGCAATATAGAGATTCCAAGACTTAAAAACCCCAAAATATCCAGTCAGTCAGACAGGAAAATAATAAATCCATGTATTAATTACAGCTTTTAAGCATATTACGTACTTAGTAATGGCAATACCATAATTGTTCTGAGCAGCTCTGGGAATTGGACACCTGCAAGTCAGTGGCACACTGTCTTCTAATTCGACTCCTAGACCCCCCCAATAATGATGCAGATGCAAACCACCTGGAAATCAAACACAAAAGTTTCTTTCAGTAGGATGATAGTGCTACTCTGCTCTACTCGCTTAGAAAACTTCATTTGCAATTTTTAAAAACATAGTCGAATCAACACTTTTAAAAGCAGTTTGAAACTCATGATATTTTTTTCCTCATCAAATACTGATTGGTTTGGTGCTATTAATATTTTAAAATGTAGTTACAGAAGCTGGGTCTTAAAATCAATGCTGCAGGTAATGCTAAAGATGTCCTCTGTAGGACTGTCCAGTAAATTTGTTGTGTAACAACTGTGGGTCACAGTTTTGGTCATGTCACCCAAAAAGGTCCCATTTCATGCAGCTGCAGGGCAAATCTTGTTGGGAAAAATATTTCATTATGTTTTGCTGAATCCTATTTTAGCGACTAGGGTCATGGGGAGATCCCACACGCCCATCCAGGGTAAAATGTTTTAGGCGAAAGGCAGATTAGGTATGCCCAAGACAGATAGAAGATTAAAGAAATTTAGAGCAGCCCATTTTTCTTGAAACCATGTTTTTGGACTGTGGGAGGAAACTGGAGAACCCGGAGAAAACCCACATGGACACGGGGAGAACATGGAAACTCCACCCAGATGAGGTTTCGAACTCAAATATATAAATATTGTATTGTATTATATTAAATTACATTACACAACTTTATTGATATATGATTAAAAGTTGCCTTCATTAATTGTAGAACCACAGCACTAATGCTTCACAATTCTCTATACACAAAAAATACTAAAACTATAATTTTGTTAATAAAATGAGGTGGTTCATATACATTGCAGTAATGTCTTAATTTCTGGTGTTATTTAAAACATGGTCACCTTAAAAATTACATAGTTTTGTCAATATTACTATCGTAGTAGTAGTGATTTTTAAATATCACTACGGTCATCATTTTGGTCATAGATTTATTTAATAACAACTGATGTGCAGTTTAATCGTGAAATAAATATTGTTATTTTGTATGGTACATACACATACTTTATAAGTTGTTCTTTTGTTACCCATTTTACATATTTTATTAGAGATTTTGTTTGGGGTGATGCAAATAAAATCTAGTGCTGTTGTGTTTAAGGAAGTAAACTGTTATTTCTGGGTTAATCGGTTATGATTCTTGGGCTAATATCCATAGTAACGAGGCTTTGGATAAAATTTAACTGAATGACCTGCCGTAGTTAGCTACAGCACATCAATGACACCAATTATCAAATCTTCTATGTAATGAATAGTCCATGATCTGACAGACTTTTTATTTGAGTCTTCTACTTTTACCATGATTAGCCTTGTATACAGACTACTTCCTCGAACCTAAAAACTTAAATCACTTGCATTCTTCTATTGATATATCTTAACACTGCTGCTTCTCTGTCAATGTTTGTCTCATATTTCTTTAATCCTTTCTCTTTTCCCCCTTTTTCTGGCTGCCCTCCTGCTTTTGCCAATAAAAGCTCTTAGTTCAATTGAGAACTCAGTGCCTTGCCTGACCGCTCACGTCTCCGAGGAGGAGTTGCGAGCCTCGGGATGGCTTAGTAAGTCTAGTGGAGCTAAGATCACCCTCGTAGAATCTGTCCATGTGTGTATGTTTGCTTACATGTATGTTTACATCCCTTGTGGCGTGCTGTGGCTGCTGGTTAAAAGTGTAATGGAAGTGTATGAGAAAGTTGCGTTGATCCTTTGATCATATAATTACCCTCTGACTAATCTGTTATATAACATGTGGTCATATCTAACGTTGGTCTTTGATCTTCTGCTCAGTCATGCAGTAACAAATTTCAATATCAGATACCTTGTCGTAAATCGAGATTTAGATCAGAGATCATCAGTGGTAATGAAGTGGAAAATCCAAGTTCAAAGATCTTGTTGCTGTAATGTGATTTTTGTCCCCTCCACAACATGTGTTTTGTTCTGCATCAAACTGCCACCCATGCCATTATGCATTTATTACTGTTTTTTTCCCTTCTTGGTTGTATTTCTTAGTATTAGGAAGCTATACAGTATGGTTTGCCAAAGTTGTCAAAAAAACAACCTGCCTTTGCTATTTATTTTGTTACCAAGTGTGTATATGCTTTTTTTGGAAGAAATCAGGATTTCAGGGGAAAAAAAAGCTTTACCTCTTCATCTCCCATCTCCAAATCAGAATTTATGTATTTGATTTTGTTTTTACTTAAATGTATATTGATTAACCAAAATTTGACACTCTTGATAAAGTAGTGATGAGATACTTAAGGAAAGGTTTTATTGAAAAACTGTCATGCTGACTTCAGATTGACACACGACAGCTTAACATCACTTAAATTGTACCCCTTTATGGAAGTGGTACTTCATGACAGTTGTGACCTTTTTTCAACTGGATTAGGCCACTTGCTGCAGTACAATTGTTGGTAATTACTTGATGAACATGACAGAGATCAAAGGGGCTTTGGCCTTAGAATTTCTTGACGCATAATCTAATTTAAAACAAGTCCAGTTTAAAATGAAAAAGTAGCACACTTTGCCAATACAAGCAATGATGACTCCATTCATTATCTTTTACTTAATCATATACTAGAGTTGAATGTGTGTGTGACTGAGTGTGTACCTAGCGATAGATTGGCGCCCTCTCATGGATGCCCAGGCCCTGGGTGCCCCGCGCCTGAGACGTTCTCCCCTGGATGGGCATGGGGAACCCCCCCAGACCCTCATAATGGAATAAGCGGAAGATAATGAATATACTAGAGTTGGGGGTGGGGGTTCCCCATGATCATCAAATGGAGAAGAATTTTGGCACTGGCCAGATACACCCAAGACAGGGTGCTAATATATAGCTGGGCACACACACACACACACACACACCATATAGGAGCAATTTAAAGCAACCATTTTTCCTTGAATCCATGTTTTTGGATTGTGGGAGGAAATCGTAAAACCTTGGGAGGAAATTGGAGAAGCCACAGGGTAGTACATAAAAAATCCACCCAGAATGGGATTTGAATCTGGATCCCCAGCACTGAGAGGAGAATGTGCAAATCACTAAGCCTTCTTAGCCGCTCAGCAATGGTGACTGAAACTATTCAATTAAAATGCATGTTTAATGGCACATTACCAAATTCAACTCTTCAGTATCTTATTTTCTATTTTCCTGAAGTTTGGAAGGTTTCTTTCAGGTCTTTTCCCAATCTATACATGCAAAGGGCAATGGACCACTGTCTCGCTTTTATTCTGAATTTCTTTCTCTTTATGTTAGAATTAAAATCTTAAGATGGATTAGCTAATAATTTTGTGGCTGTTCATTCTACTCAGGTAGCCCCACCACAGCTCACCGGAACCTAAAGTCTAGCAGCATGAATGATGTCTCTGACAAACCAGAGAAGGATCAAGTAGGTGTGATTTCTACATTTTGTTACACACATTGATCCTATTTATATTTGTTAAGTAATTAGCATGTCATTGAAATAAATACACACAGTGTCTAGTGTGAATATTTTTTCATGTTAGAGTAATATTTGCCAGAAGGACTAGTTAGGGTCATGTTTTGCTTTGGGAGAATTACAGCATGTCAAGATCTGTCATTAAATTACTTATTCCGTGCCATTGGTAAAAATCCAGAGTAGATACATCAAGAGAACATGTTAGCAACTCATTTAGACCCCTTCAGCCAATCAATTTTAAGATTTCAGACAACACCCTAGTTTCATGTAGGGTTGCCAACGTCTTAAAAAAAAACAACAAAGAAAACAACCTTGCGTAATGGTCTGCACTTAATGTTCCACCAACAAAAAAAGGTGTGACGACATCAGTTAAAAACTAACAACTAAGGCTACAATTCCCATGCGATCAGCTAAACTGGACAATGGAAGACTGGAAAATGTATTATGTTTTGTATAGATGTTTCATCTCGGTGGCGGTAGCTTAATGTTATGGGAACTGTAGTAATGGCACACTTTTGGCTTCTTATAACTGATTAAGCAACATGTAAATGCCCCGGCCGACCTGTGCACGGTTATTGACCACCTTTTTATTATCATCGTGTACCCATCTTTAAAAACTTTGCATCAAAAGCAAGATGTTATCTTGTAAATATAGAATTAAATATATGTTTAAGGAATGTTTTTAGCACCTTGACCCAAACAAGACAGACAGTTTTGTGAAAACAAATGGACAGACAGACACACACCTGCAGTCTTTACATATCAGTAAGTCTACGCATCTTAAGGCATGTGTTCTTTAAAATTTTTTATAAAATTTCAAAGTGAAAGTAAAGGGTGGGCCATAAGTATACATGGCCCTAATAAAATAGAAGTGGTTGCTGATTTTGCCTTACCGTTTGGCGCGTATTAACATTACTTTTTTCAATGGAAAGGGGGCCATGTGACACATCAATCACATAAAGAATCGCACAAGTAAAACAATGGTTTGCTCATTTTTAGCGTAGCTTTATTTATTACTTCACGTTTGTGACCTGGAGCAACGACAGTAACCCACTTAACGATGTGCTCAAAGAGCTGCCCTTTGTGTTGAATTGTCAACATGATTCTCTTGACACACCGAGAGCGATACAGCAAAAGAAATGCTACCACATACCACCTGAAACAACGATTACATGAGGCCTGTGGTAGCATTTCTTCTGCTGTAATGCCTATAACTCAATAATGAATAAAGCTATGATTAAAATGAGCACACCATTGTTTTTCTTTACTTTTTTTCAATGGGAAGGGGGTCATGTGACACATCAAGCACATAGAAAAAGGCATGTACTCCCATGTTCTACTATCCCAAAAACGGTAAGGTGATAGCAAAAACCACAAAAGACCACAAAAACTTATTAATAGGATCCTGTTTTAAATCTACCTTCAGAACCCTTTTGGCTTTTGTGGTATTCCGCATGTCTAAGCACATGTGTATATAACAATTCAATAATTAAGTCTTAAAATTAATGTAAGAAATTTTACTTTTGCGTTTACTTTTATGTTCTGGACGAAGGGTGCTTTCGGTAAAATTTTTCCGTAAGTGGTCCTCTGTCAATGAGTAACTTTTGATGTTCTCATATCCGCTTAATCTATCTGACAAATACAGCATTTTTTACATGGTTTTGTGCTAATTTGACTTATTTTATGCCCAGTTTAATGCCTCAATTAGGCCAAACGGGTGTCATTTTATATCAATTTGATTATTAAAATGAATGTATGCTTACTAATCACACAAACTTGCAGATGAAGTAAGGTACTTAAAGATATACTGGTGTGATGAAATATTTTCCGTGAATTCCTTGAGTTGCCAGGAAGGGTAATGGCCTTGGAATTAATGATTTTTGATAAGCTCTCAAAGAAGTGTATTGTTATTATCTTCAGCTTGTAAATTTAAACTTTGGCAGCAACTATAAAGCTGGCTGATGTCTAATTATATTAACTTTGAAGTTGGATTTTTATGTTCCTTAATGACTGTGGATTATGTATTTTAAAGACTGTATAATTCAGTTAAATGGTTCAGGTTACCGCTGATTCAAGTGGAAGTTGTAAAGGACTATCAAACGACATTTGCCAAACAGTGTCCTAAATAATGTCTCTTTTGGTCCAAATTGTGAATAACCAGAACAGTGCTATACCTTTTCAGTAACATTTCATTAGTCTCTTTGCTTGTAGATTGCACTTTTTAATTGTAATTACTTTTGGTATGCAGGAATTTTACAATCCTTTTACCATTCCTTACATTGACTTATAAAATAATAATGTTTGTTCCTCTAGCTGAAAAACAAGTTTATGAAAAAATTGCCCAGAGATGCTGAGGCTTCCAATGTATTGGTGGGAGAAGTGGACTTCCTGGATGCTCCATTTGTGGCATTTGTACGATTGCAGCAAGCTGTCATGCTGGGAGCCCTTACAGAAGTGCCTGTTCCAACTAGGTATGGTAAACTCTAAAACCCTCTTAAAGATCAGGAAATGCACTAAATGTCCTGTTAGTAAAATTTTCAGCTTTTTAACAGGTAAAAAATAAAAGCTGTGCTCACACCACTTACCATATAGAGGAACTTTGTAGTTTTACAATTATATACTGTAGTCCATCGGTTTTCTTTGTTTTTGTCAATATCCTGTTGGTTCTCTGTTCTCTATTGGTCAGGGGGTGGTGAGGGGGTTTTGGTGCAGCAGTGCTGCTGTAGTTTCATTGAAACACCTCAGTGGCCCTGCTGGGATAGGAATAATGCAAAAAATACTTCCTCCACGGTGGTGCTATTGGGGTCTTGACCATTAGAAAACCGGGTAAAGGGACCTAACACAAACAGATGGACTAGTTAATTAGTTATTTCTTTTTTTTTTTTTTAGCAGACGCTTTTATCCAAAGCGACTTACAAATATCTCAACTTGGTTGGGATCAGAACACAGGGTTTAAACAGGACCCTTGAGCAATGAGGGTTAAGGGTCTTGCTCAAGGACCCACATTGGTAACTTCAGTGGACCTGGGGTTTGAACCCCCAACCTTCTGATTGATAGTCCAACACCCTGACCACTGAGCCACCACTCCCTTTTCAGACTACAGTCTGTAATTGTTGAACTACAAAGTCGATCTTCACTGTAAGTGGAACTGATCCAATGGATGATAAGTGTAACCAACAGAAGGCATGTTCATACTTTTGACTGGCACTATATATTTTTATTTGCAAATCACCGTATATTTGAATGATTATCACCTTTATGACCTCACAATGCTTTGGGAGTAGTTCAAATGTTTAAGAACTACAATAACTTCTGATTTAGCTTATCTAAGACACGTTTGTGTTAAAATGGACCTTGATGACTTAGATCATCGTTAAGGTCACAAAGACCTTGCTTAGCCTTAACTAAATCAAAATGGTTACAAACACCCTGCCTGGCAACCACTATAAACACTAACAAGACTTCTGTTTTAAGTAAAAGTGTAGTTTCTCACACGCTTTATATCATAATTGAACAGTATCCTTTTAAGATAGAGAATAAATACATTTTTTGTTGTTGTTGTATAGGTTCCTTTTTATTCTTCTCGGTCCTAAAGGCAAAGCAAAGTCATATCATGAAATTGGAAGAGCAATTGCCACCCTTATGTCTGATGAGGTATGTAAATAAATGTTAGGCGTACATTGTTTTTTTTGTTTTGTTTTTGTAGTTTTGACTTCTGTGATAACTAATCAGCATGTTCATTATGAAGGTTTTTCATGATATTGCATACAAAGCCAAGGACAGGCAAGACCTGCTTGCTGGCATTGACGAATTCTTGGATGAAGTCATCGTACTCCCTCCTGGTGAATGGGACCCTGCCATTAGGATAGAACCTCCAAAGTCACTACCATCTTCTGATAAAAGGTTCATGCATTGATTCATCTTCCTAAGCTTCTTTTTAATGTATTCATTCATTCATTATCATCTGCTTAATTATCTATGAGGGTTCCTCATGCCCATTCCCATGCCCATCCATGAGAGAACATCTCGTGCGCTGGGCAAATACACCCAGGACAGTGTGCCAATCCATCACTGGGCACACACTCAATCAAAAACACACAAACACAGCTTACAGGGGCAATTTAGAGCAGACAGTTTACCTTGAATCCTTGTTTTTGGACTGTGGTGGGAAACCGGAGAACCCGGAGGAAACCCACGCAGACATGGGGACATGGAAACTCTAGCCAGGTTGGTATTCAAAATGGGAATCCCCAGCGCTGAGAGGGAAATGTGCTAACCACTAAGCCACCATGCCGCTCTAATAATAAATTGAATAATAATTAAATAATTTTGTTTTTTACAAGACATTATGCACTAGCAGAACACAAGGACACATATTATTGACTCAGCTTTTCAGTTTCTCCTGCCTGTGTGTCTGCTGTCTAGGAAAAACATGTATGCTGGAGGGGACAATGCACAGATGAATGGAGGCACGCCTCATGATGGAGGTCACGGTGGAGGAGGACATGAAATTGGTGAAGATTTAACAAAGACTGGTCGGTAAGTGATATAAATGCTGTATGTGTTTTCTGTATTCTTCTTTTTGTTTTATAACTTGCCCTTGGTATTTCAAACATATTTTTTGTAAAAGATGAGTGTCTATTCAAGTTTAATAAGTTATGACAAAAGGAAATACTTATTGTAATTTTATTCTGGGACATTTTGTCAGTTTGGAAGGTTTTATTGATACAGTGCAATAGTTGGTCATACATTTTACAGTTGACCATCACATGAACATTGACTGATTGAAAACGTCCTACACCGTTGTCATAAAAAATATGGACAGTAAAATTGGGAAAACTACACTTTACACCTACCTGCACTTTTGGAAAAGAGGCTATGGAAAATTTCCACCAGTTATCTAGAAATGCATTTGTGCGGTCAGGCACGGATGTTGTGCAAAAGGGCCTGACTCACCCTTTCTGTTTTAGTGTATTTCAAAGGCATGTGATAAGGTTAAGGTCAGGGCTCTGGGTGGGCCTATCAAGTTCTTCCACACCCATCTCATCCAACCATTCCCTTAATGGACCTTGCTTTATGCATAGTAGTCATGATGGAACAGAAAAATCCTTTACCAAACAATTTATTGCAAGCATCCATGTGTCCAACAGAACAGTGGTCTGTATTAATTCCTTACAGTGTACTCCCCGTGTCACCATGATTTCATGAATGGCAGTGTATTATATTCAACACAAGTGAAGCCATTTATTTAAAGCAGTTTCTTGGTCATTATATAAGTGTATTAAACCAACTTTATAAACGAAATTAGACATTTTATGAAAGGACCGCACACGAACGAAGTTGGCAGCACTTTCGCCATGCAACTAGAAGATCCTGATCTTTTTTGTGTATAGTAAGCATGTTTTACTGTTGTTCCCCTAATAGCACCACTTATTAAATCAACGCAGTGATTATCACTTTTAAAGAGCATAGCAAAGCAAATACAATGTAACAAATCAGGAAGCAATATTATACTTGGTCATTTATTTGATAATATAGTTTTATTATAAGGTAGGGGCAAACGCGTGACAATTGGCAGATCACAAAAACAAATACAGAAATCTTTTCAAAGAGTATACTACCAGTTCATACTGAGATTGTGTACAAATGCAGTAAATTCAAGAATAAAAAATAAAATGATTTAGTGGTCTGTATTAATTCCTTACAGAGGGCCGCACGGTGGCGTAGTGGGTAGCACGATCGCCTCTCAGCGCTGGGGGTTCCCGGTTCGAATCCCTATCTGGG
>JAOUQT010023706.1:0-11688 GCA_025769995.1 Xyliphius kryptos
GCTGTGGAAAGAAGGTTTGCTGTGTTTGTCAGCACAGTGTCCAGAGCATGGAGCAGATACCAGGAGACAGGCCAGTGCACCAGGAGACATGGAGGGGGCTGTAGAAGAGAACATCCGCCGCCTCATCATGAGCATGACTAGGCGTTGTAGGGAGGTCATACAGGCACGTGGAGGCCACACACACTACTGAGTTCTCAACGCATTTCACTATCTACTAAATAAAGATTTTCAGCTGAAATTTTAGCCCCACCCGCCTTTTGTTTCGTAGCAGGATCACCGTTTCATATGAAAAAGCAATTCCATCAATGTACAAATTCCTGCATCAGGTACCTGAATATTTCTAGAAAAACTTCACAACATGGCTGTAAGCTTTGTTTACAAACATCGAGATACCTTTGGACACAAAATCATAGTTATACAGTCTGCTCAACAATATGCTGACTATATGAATATTTCTGGAGTTTATGGTGGCAAGGCAGAAATGGGACCTGCAACGCTATAGTGGGGAAGGGCTCATTTATGCAGCTCAAATATGCTATCCCTGGGTCAGCTAGTTGTTGTTGTTGTTATTATTATTATTAACAATAATGAGTAAAGATATGTGATGTTAGGTCCCATGGGTTAAGCACATGCTAGGAGTGGGAGGACGTTTTAGTTCTTCAACACCACAAAATGTTTTCAGTTCTAGAGTTTTTTTGTTTTGTTTTGTTTTGCTGTGTAGATTGCAGCCACATTGTCCGTACCACTTTGGCAGATGCTATTGGTCAGACTGGGCAAAAAGACCACGGTTATTATTGGACTCACAGTAAGCTTCACTTTTTATCACATAATTATATTATTCAATTATCCGAAATGTTAATATGCATGACTTCTAAATAACTACTATATAAATGACCCAATAAAGCTAATTTGTATTAACATATGAGTCTTGCTCACCCTTTTTTTGTTTTGTTTTTTTGCAGAGTTATATTCCTGCTCTCATTATTGTTTCCACTGTGAAGGGTAATTTACCGATTTTTGCTGGCTCTTGCATTTTAGCAGGTGCCAGTCTTGCGTCATTGTATTTACTCCCATGGTAAGTTTACCCCAACTTAATTATTACATTTTTTAAGCCTATATTGGGCTGTTGTTGATCTTTGCCTAGGAATCCATAATCAGGATTTTATTAATGTCTGATTTTATTATTCATATTTCTAATGCAATAATCTTTGTATAGCCTGCTTAAGAAAGATGCTCTATGTGTCTGACTTGGCTACAGGTCAATGCTCCCGGATGCGGTGGATGACTTTAAGGTAAAGAATCCATCATGTACCGATCTAGAGCCCGTGTTCTACTCCTGCTATGTCTTTTGTAACAAGTTTGGAGGTGGTGTGTCACATGGAATTTCCACTCTTGCACTGCAGTAAGATTTTGATTTACTTTAAAATACTTGTAAGATTGACAAGACGATTTAAAATGGCAAATAAAATAAAGTTAACAATTTATTGCACAACATTTCATCAGCAAGCAGGTGACAACAAATGCATATTCTATTATTAGTAGTGGTATTGCCATAGAAATGCCTTGTCAATTCCATAACCTGGAGTTAAGCTTTTAAACACTTAAATCTGAGATAAATTCTCTAAAAAAACTGAATTTTTTGTAGCTTTGCAGGTTACAAACCTGGAGTATGTAGGCAAGATTCCAGAGTGAACATTACACTGCAAATGCTGTTTGCCCCTGTACCTATCAGTCTGTTGCTAATAGGCATGGTAATCTTCTGTTTTTATCCCATCAATGAGCAACGACGTAAGCAGATCCAGGCCTCACTGCAGAACACGTAAGTAAGAAATCGCTTGAATTTTTTGTTATATATATATTAAAATTGATTCTGTATTTGAAATGTAATGTAAATGCATATATGTATAAACATTATTTTGATATATATGGTTTGTTTTATTGTGTGTACTAATTGTTTTTCCTTCCTGTCCTTTTTTTTTTCTAAAATTCAACAGGACAGAGAATAAACATGTCACAAGAGAGGAGATATGTCTAAACTAGTGGATAAAAATGATGAATATTAATAATTATATCATTAATGCAGTGGCGGGCCGTGCATTTTATTGGACTTTACAGATTATTAACGTACATGTAACAATGTACGTAACATAAATAAAGCTGGTTTCTGAGCCTGTGCAATCTTGGTCCTTATTCGTCCACAATTATTTTTGTGAAACCATATAAAATTGCAATATTTTTAGGAAAATAACCAAAAATCCAGAGTAAATCCTGAATGTTTGTCCACAAAATCCATCCTCTTTTTTATTTTGAAAGAGTTTAATTAGTTTCATCAAGAACAATAAGACTGAAAGTGAAGGTTATTTCTGGCATACGTTTAAATTGGCTGAAAATATCTGCTTATCAAAAGTACACTCCAGAGGGCATGAATATGCTGACATAACAGAAGCCTGCTAGAAGGCCTTGATATTGCCTACTCATAATCTGATTGGTTAAAGCAACAGGTTGTTCCATACTTTTTACTGCTACCCAGCCCACAATATTCATTTTGAAGGCCTGGTGCGAATGATTTATTTTGGCAAACAATGATGCTGAAATGTGATTAGTTTCATAAGACTTTAACACTTTAATATGAAAATACACACCTGGAAGAGACACAACCAAGAAGCGCTATGAATATAAGCATACAGAATATTTGGAATTATTCAAAAAGTGTTTATGGAAAAATATAATTACCATCACTCTATTATTCAAATATATTTAGTCCTTTAGATGAAACTTTGTAGGCCGTGATGGCCCACCACTACTTTAATCACACTTCCACAACAAAATTGTGTTGTTTTTTGGGTTTGATATTAAGACTGGGAAAGATTAGCCAACAAAAAAATGCAAATGGTAATTTGTATAGCATCCAGTTTTGAAGTTTGTCCGGATATCGCTATTAAATAATTTGTACATTACTTCTGGGTGGAATTATATTCCATTTGAATTTATATGTTTCACTGTAGACCAAACAAAAAATGTATTATTTGTATTTTTATTGTGACTGATTGTTTTTTACAATGTTTTAAACTCCTACCAGTGAAAATTTAATAAATTTACTTTTTCTTGGTGACTTTCTGCATAAATCCAAGGCCATGATTTATTAACTTTACGGAACAGCAGACGTTAACATCATTTCTGTTTCAGCTTTAGTTCAGTTTAATCATCTGTATTTATATATTGCTTTTTACATAACTGTCACAATACAGGTTAGAAAAAAACAAAGACTATATAGATATTACAGTATAACAATTATTTGAGTACTAGATTATTTTTTATCACTGTAGTAAAATTGACATGGTGTTCCTGGTAAATCAGACAAAGCAGTGTTTCTGAAGTTTTTAACACTTTGATGTTCGTTCCAAACTGGGAATAGTGCACAAATCAAAAATGTTCAGCAGTCAGCATCCTGAGAGCAGTGCCCTGTAAGCACTGATAAAAAATTATCAAAACAAACCTCACATTATCAGTGGATAAGCAACGGTTTCTGACATTACAACCACAATATGGTGCTCGCCGTTGGTACATACAATGGACAGTCTCGGCTTGGATTAAAATGAAGAACATGATGTAAAGCATGATGTTTGAGACACCCATAATCATGTGGTTATCGGCTTAGGGGTTAGAACATTCGTCGCTCATCTGGGTGAAGTAAATTCAAGGTAAACTAATGGCTCTCAATTGGCCCTATGTAGTCTATGTGTGAGTAAGTGTGTGCCCAGTGATAGGCTGGCGTCCTGTTTTGGGTGTATCTGCCCAGCTCCCAAATTTTCCACGCCTCCCCACCTGCAACCCTAGTATAGGATTAAGCAAAATTTGATGAATGAATGGGGTGGCATGGTGGCTTACTGGTTAGCATGCTCGCATCTCAGTGCTGGGGTTTTCTGACTTAAATCCCAATATGGGTGGAGTTTTCGTATTCTCCCTGTTTACACGTGGGTTTCCTTCCGGTTTCCTCCCACAGTCTAAAAACATGGATTCAAGGTAAATTGGCTTCTTTAAATTGCCCCTATAGTCTGTGTGAATGAGTGTGTGTCCAGCAATAGATTGGCACCCTGTCCTGGGTGTACTTACCCGTACTATGTCTATGTCCCAACCCCAATTGCAGATCAACCAAAAACCTCCAAATAAGTACATTTTTTAAATCTAGCGCTTTTGGGCAAAGTATTTAAAATAAATGTATTGTTTTTTGTTTTTTTTAATTATATAACATAAAAATGCTCTTTCAACTTTGTTAGCTGTTACATTAGCATAGTCGTAGGTTTGCGTTAAGGCTCCAGGTTCAAATCCCGGTCCCACCAAGTACTATGGCTGAACTGCCCTTGAGTAAGGTACTCTGTGTGTAAGCACTGTAGGCATAGTGTCTGCTAAGTTTGTGTTTTCATGCACATTATAGACGGTCCCTTAGTAACCAGCGCGTTTGATAAGCTTGCATTAGGCGACAGTTTTACATTTTAGTCTGATTTATTGTGGTAAATTTTGATTTTTCGGCAGATGACGTGGCGTATAAATTAGAATAGCATTAGGAAACAGATCAGAACAAGAGATGAAGTTTAACTTTATAGCGGATGAAGACGTCACGCCTTTCTGTATAAAAGCGCAGCAGTGTGAGCAGAAGTTCTTCAGATGACTCCGAGAAACAAAGATGACGGCTGAGACTCGAGGATCCACCAGCTCCTGCCCAGATCAACGAAAATGCCAAGTAAGTTAATTGTACGAATCTAGCAATAGGGGTAATATTTGACGTGACTACAATACAAATTAGGCGTTTTATAAATCCTTTAGTATTACTGCATTTGAGCAAAGTATTTCAGATTTAGTCATTATCATTTGCTTACTCCTGTTTTCGATGCACATGGGCTGGGCAAATACAAGGGGGCAATCCATCACTTAGCAAACACTCAATATTTTAGATAGGGGCAATTAAAAGCAGCCAATTTACCTTGAATCCATGTTTTTGGACTGTCAGAGGAAACCAGAGGAAACCCACACGGACACAGGAAGAGCAAACTTTACCCAGATCAGGATTCGAACCTGGATCACCACCAATGAGAGGTGGACGTGCTAATCCTTAAGCCATCATGCTGCCCGTATTGAATAATATTTTAAAAAGAACCCTGGTATGCTAGCTTGATATAAAGTTTGCATGTCACTGGAATACACGTTGCAATTTTACACTTTTACTAACGTTAGTTCAAGGGCGTCACCGAACCCATTCCACATTATGTCAGTTGTAGGAGTAAAAATCCTATGCTGGACCACATGCCCTAATAAATGCTGTTGGTTTGCAGAAAGGCCCAGGAATACCGCTGTCAAGAAAAGTGTGCTATGGCATTGGAGGGATGCCTTATCAAATGACCGACAGCGCCAGGAGCTTTTTTATCCAGATCTTTTTACTGGATGTTGTGCAGGTCTGAATTTTAAATGTTGTTTTATGTGCATCAGTGGTGAATTGTATATCATACAGTTTATTGTGTGATAGAAAATATTGCAAGAAATGTTGTGTTTTTTGCTCATTTATTTTGTCTCTGTTGTAACATCACAAGAATGTCCTGCATTCAACATAATTCTTTACAACTGTTCCTGGAACTATTTAACTCTGTTGCAAAAACCTCCACCACCTGGTTTGAGTTATTATACAACAGTGACTTTCTAAACGCTTAAAATACTACAAACTAGACATCTAGATATTAGTTTAAAATTATGTATATTTATTAGGTATAGAATAGTCTATGGTGGATTCATTAATTTCTGATATAAAGAATGTAAAACATTTGGAAATTATGTCATTTTATACAAATGACCGTAAACCTGCTTTGTGCAATTGTTGACAAATGTGGATTAAATAATTCTCATTTAATTGAACATTTTCTCATGGCATTTCAGTATTATTATTTTTTTAATGAGGTGTTTATATATATATTGTGATTTTGCTGAGTCCATTGGTAAACTTGCTTGTTTCAGATGATGCCCTTCTATGTGTCTATACTTCTTTTCCTTGTTCGGGCGTGGGATGCCATCACAGACCCTCTTGTGGGCTATGCGGTCAGCAAGAGTCGTGGCACTCTCTATGGAAAACTCATTCTATGGTGAGGACTTACAAATGAGATAACAAGACAAGTTATTTAGTAGTTTTATCAAACTTGATCATTATCCAATCTAACTTTTATTCATTTAAAAAAAATCCTATTTTCATAAAAAATTGGAAATTGCCCAGAAATGCAATAAAAGTTTATATATGTACATTATGTCATTTTATATTTTTATATATTAATTTGATTATATGCTAGTTTGTGTATTTTGCTTTTTTTAGGATTATGCTGTCTATGCCAGCTGGAGTGATTTCCTACATAATGCTGTGGTACACCTCTCAGGATAGCACAAGTCCTTCTTTGGGCTTTTGGTGGTACTTCATCTGGTGCTGTCTCTTGGACACATTTTTAAGTGTAAGATCAACTTTAAAATCACATCTGACCTTTAAGACCCGTCTGTGTAATTTGTTTCGTATTCCAAACTAATAGTTACGTGGTTAGGGTGTTGGGCTGGCAATCTAAGGTTGTAGGTTCAAAAGAATTTTTTTTTTTAATTGTCAGACTTTTAAAAGTTTGTACTAAACACTTAACTTTAAAGAACTCTTAAAACATTTAAAACCAAAAGTGCTCAAGGGTTGTTATAAGTACATAATAAAATCAGGAAAGGATGTATGCTGTAGTCAAGTTTTTTTTTTATATACATTTCACTACAATGGATTAGAAATAAAATACCAGAATAATGTTAATCCATCTGGTGAATAGTAAATTAGTGAATTACCTGCATTACTTGAAACATTGTTCTTTGATAAATTCTATCTATTGTATACTCTTCAATAGAAAACAGTGGTTGGGTACTATGTGAAAGATTTTTCATGCAGAAACCAACAATAAAGCATGTTCTATTTTTAAGTAGTATTTTATTCTTATTAAATCAGGGTGTGATAATTACACAAGGATCATGGCTTGCATTCCAGGCAGTCACAGTAATGAAACCAGTCATAGTGAAAGGGGTAATTATGTCTGTGTTGATTTTTAAGTTCTTTTGAATGTTTACAGTTAATATTAATGGAAATACAGCTATGAGTAACAAAAGAAGAAATGCTGTACAACCAGCTGTGGTTCAATTATATCTGCATTTTTTTCACCTTCACTTTTTTCATTGCTCATTTGTTTTTAAAACTTTTTTAGTTAGTACAACCCAATAAAGAATCTCTGAACATATCAACTCAACATATTTTTCACACATCTAAAAATCTCAACATCTTAAAAACGTCATTTTGTTCATTGTAATTATTAAATCAATATGACTTTTTACAATGGGGCGGCATGGTGGCTTAGTGGTTTGCACATTCACCTCTCGGCGCTGGTGATTCCTGGTTTGAGTCCCAATCTGGATGGAATTTCCATGTTCTCCCTGTGTCCACGTGGGTTTCCTTTGGCTTCGTCCGAGCATAGCTTTTACTACATCATGATTTAAAATATTTATTTAAATCCACAATTAACACAAACAGAAACGAACTGAATCTGAAAAAATTATACTTGTGGCCATCTGACCGAAACATCACAATACGTTATGGGTTATGTCTTATGGTATAAGTAAGTGAATGACCATAGATTATTTCAGAAGTGCTGGCTATTATAACAGACTGAGACAGCATTTTAAGTAGTATCACAAGTATCTGTGTGATTTAATATTCAGGATTCATTTGACAACATCCCAAAATAATACTACTTTCACTTTTTTCTCCTTTTTCTGTTAGTGTTACCATGTCCCTTACTCCTCCCTTAACATGTTTTTGGGGGGCGACGACAAGGACAGAGATTCAGCTACTAGCTACAGTAAGACCTGAGATTTACTTTTCTCAATGAAAAGAGACTTGTGCGTGCTGAATTGTATGATGTTACTTATTAAAAATAACATGTTTTCAGGGTTGCTATAAGTTTCATTGAAAATATGTTTAACACATGATCAAGTTTTGTACCTCATTTGTTTTCTCAAACTTGCAGATGGTGCAGAATGTGCAGACTTGTAGATTAACATTGCAGATTATGAATATGTGAAAAAAAAACAAAAAAAACCCCTAGACGTGTTGGTTTATGATTTGTTTCAAAGATTTTAGTCTTTGCTTATTTTTTGCTGTTCTACCTCCATGTGTGGTTTTTTACAGGAATGGGAATGGAAGTGTTTGCTACATTGGCTGGAGCCACAATTCAGGGACAGATTGTTGGTGTGCATCATGCTAAGAAAACACAAACCTGCACAATCTTAAATGAGAGCCATATACTTGCTACAAATTACACAACTGTGTTAAACAACTTGAGTGATTCTTCTCCTGACCAACTACAGCAGATGGTGAGGCATTTATTGTAACATATAGTAATTAACTTTTTAACCTTTATCGCATTTAGTTTTTCTTCCCTAAATGACTGTAAAAATGAGCGTTACTTGGATTACTTGAAAGATTGTTTTTGTTAAATTCTATCTATTGTATACTCTCCAACAGAAAACAGTGGTTGAGTGTAAACTATATGAGACATTTTTCATACAGAAACCAAAAATAAAGCATGTTATATTTTGTAGCATGATTTAATTCTTTTTAAGTCTGGTGGGATAATTACACAAGAATTATGGCTTGCATTCCAGGCCATCACAGTAATGCAGCCAGTCATAGTGAAAGGGTCATTATGTCTGTGTTGATTTCAGTTACAAAAGAAGAAATGTTGTACAACCAGTTGTGTTTCCATTATATCTGCATTTTTTTACCTTCACTTTTTTATTGCTTATTTGTTTTTAGTAAGTACAACCCAATAAAGAATATCTGAACATATCAACTCAGCATATTTTTCACACATCTAGAAATCTCAACATCTTAAAAACGTCATTTTGGTCATTATAATTATTAAATCAATATGACTTTTTACAATGGGGCACGGTGGCTTAGTGATTTGCGCATTCACCTCTCAGCGCTGGTTATTCCTGGTTTGAATCCCAATCTGGGTGGAGTTTCCATGTGCTCCCTGTGTCCGCGTGGGTCTCCTCCGGGTTTTCCGGTTTCCTCCCACAGTCCAAAAACATGGATTCAAGGTAAATTCAATGCTCTAAATTGCCCCATATAATGTGTGTTTGTGTGTGGCTCTGTGAGTAAGTGTACCCAGCAATGGATTGGCGCCCTGTTCTGGGTCTGCCTTGCGCCCGAGACGCTCTCCCTTGGATGGAACCCCCTGCGACTCTCGTGAGGATAACCGGAATGAATGAATGAATTTTTACAATTAACTTTTTTTTCAAATTTCATTGACTTATTTAAACCAAATTATGAGTGTCTGTGCTAGTGTAATTTTAATATTCAGGTCACATATTGCAATTGTTTGCATGCTGGGAGTACCATACACTGAATTGTATTTTTTATTTTCAATTGTTTTTTGTTTCGATATCTGTAAATTAAATTATCTGTAAACTCTTATGGACCAAAAAATTATCTGCACATCTTCTCAGTGTGCTTTTACAGTTGTTCAGATGCTTTATCTATTTAGAAAGAAAAATGGAGAATCTAACTACATTCTGGCCTCAAGTATTTGGACCAGATGTTATTTTGCTAATTTAGGAGTCCATTGTACATTTCCCGGGGAGTTTTAAATCTGTTTTATGTGAGAAAGAAAATGGAATAAGACTGCTAAAAAGTGTTTTTTTTTTTTCTTCTTTTTTTTTTGCAGTGGAAAGAGATGTCTTGTGTGTGATGCGTTCTAAGATGGATATCTCTAACCATGCTTAGTCAACAATTTTTGGGGCTTGCTACTAAAAAACGAAGGAATAAATGTTATATGGGTTGTATTTGTTATATAGGAATATAGGATGGCTTTTTTTTTTTTTTTTTTTTTATTTATTTATTTTTTTTAACCTTAAACTCCTATTTAAGTCTGGTAAATACAAAATGTTTTGTCATTATATGCTGAACTAATATTTGTAATTTTTGGACAATATTTCTATTGAATATTATACGTATTGAAAAGGTTTTATGAAAGATATGGCTTCAAATAATTTGTGTTTTTTTTTGTGAGACTAAAATTGTCCATAAATAGTCATTAATCGGAATTTTTGCGTATTATTTTGCCAAATTTCATTTTGTTTAGTTGTATGAATTATTTATCTAAGGTAACTGGTAATATTAAATTCACCTAGGGTGTGAATACATGGTTTAATGTGATGGTCCATGGTGTTTTTTTTTTATTTTTTTTTTTTAAGCTTTTTGCCTTATGAGCGTACTCCCTACAACTGTAATTAGGATAAGTGGCTTAAAAATTTTATATATATATATATATATATATATTTTTTTTTTTTTTTTTTTTTTTTTTTTTAAAATTCCATTATTAACTTAATTGTCTGGTACTACAGAGGAGAGCATATTTGACTGCTGCATTGGTGATAGGAGCGTTCTACTTCCTTTGTTCCATTGTGCTGTTTTTTGGTGTGAAGGAACAACCGGGTAATGTAGCCTCATTTACTACTTTAGGGAAACATTTGAAATGTTTAGACTAGTGTTAAATAAACATTAACTACTTTCATTCATTTATTATTTTCCGCTTATTCCATCCAGGGGAGAACATCTCGGGCGCTGGGCACCCAAGACAGGGCGCCAATCCATCGCTGGGTACATTAACTACTTAATTATTTCAATTATAACCCTCTAAGCATATTCCCAGCGTCATTTTCAGCTGTAATTGTACTGCTTTAGTTTTAAATAAAACTAAAGTCATTACAAAAATGCAATTGAATACAAAAGGCCATATTTATTAGTAGTTTATTTTAGGTGCATGTTCTAAAATAAAAGATTAAAATTAATATTACAAGCTTTCCCACTCACTATTACAAACATTTGTTTATAATGTGTAGAACTTCCGTTTAAATTGAATTATTTGACTGTGTTCATAAAAATATTGCATTTAGGGACATTTCTATGTCATATTTTACAAAATCTAAAAATTTTAACTATTTATATTTATAATAAACCTATTTTTTTACAATATTTTTAGCGGGACAGACTTCATATCATTTTATGTGAAACAAAGTGGCTTAAAATTTCCTTGCATAGTCATCCTAACTATTTTATAAAATAATAGTCTGGTTCCCAATTTAATGACTTGACAACTGCTTACCTTACATCATAGCTGTAGTTATGAAAAAGTATATCAATCGTCATTTTATTCTATTTATTTAAAACAAATTTTGTCTTTATAATAGATCCACCAAGCAAGCCGGACCGTACCAAAGTGTCATATTCGAAAGGCATGAAGTTAGTTGTGGGACATGGTCCATATGTGCAACTTGTCCTGGGCTTCTTTTTTTCTTCAGTTGCTTTCCAGGTCAGAGTCATAAAACATGTTTGTATTTACGACCCTATGATTAAATGTAATGGTTTTAATTGGATGTGGGGTGATAGTATGGTAAAAACATGAATTATTAATTTAAACACAAAATGTAGAGCTAACATTATTCATTTAACAAAAATTTACTATGTTAGCTATGCTCAGAATTTACAGTGTATTACAAAAGTAAGTACACCCTTCACATTTCTGCAGATATTTAATTATATCTGTTCATGGTACAACACTTAAAAAAATG
>JAOUQT010023714.1:0-11688 GCA_025769995.1 Xyliphius kryptos
CTGTTAATCAAAGCTTAAAGATTTTAGGAATGCCCCTGTGTAATAAATTTTTTTTTGAGAGTAAGTGTTCTTACTTTGATGGTAGCTGCAGTACATAATAATGGATTTTCACATATGCAATCTTGTTTTTTGTTGCTATGTTACTAATCTGCAGTGCATTAATGATTAATGTACAGGCTGTTAACGCTTAAATTAATGCCATCATTGAGAAAAAGAAATGACAATGAGGAAATGTGAATGATATGCATCAAATTTGTTGTTAAGTAGAGATATTAAAAAAGGCTGTGTTATAGAAGTACAGTGCTTTGTTTACTGCATTCCTCTTTCCTTTGTAAAATATATTTTTAGAATGTTACACTCGACAAAGGGATTTTAGGGGAAGGGAATATGTGTGGGGGTGGATGAGACAGCAACAGAGCCAAAAAAGACTGCAGAGGACAGGGAAAAACGAAAAGCAAACATAAATGCAGTCAGGCTTAGCAACAGTAAAATGGCTAAAAGATCTCAAAGCAACTAAAGTCATGATGCTCAATTTACTGGCATATTAAGTGACAAAAAGAATGGCATTTAAATGTCCAAAATCAGGCATTTAGTTCAGGTTTTTTACTTCTTATTAATGCTGGACACATTGAAATTCACTTACAGTACATAGTGCTTATTTACACAAATATAACTTAAAAATATATCTGATTGCTTAAAATGTCAATAATTTAACTGAAAGCAAAAACATATATTTAAAGAAAATTAGCGCAAAAGAGTATCTTATAATTAATTTTATGTTATTGATTTTGCAAATTTTCCTTACAATTATTTTTAGTTATTTTTTACAGATTGAGATTTGGCCCTTTTTATTCAACAGATTTCAAAGTATACTATTTGTGTTTTACTGTTTTCATTGAACTTGGTTTTCTATTCTAGTTTTATGATGTGTTACAAAATATTATATTGTGGCGTCCGCATGGGGCCACCATTTTGTTCTGGTTAATGAGGGCCAGCCATTTTGGGATGATGTTTGGTGGTATTTAAGAGAAATTATGGGCGGTGTTTGTTTGTGTAAAAATTCTGAGAAGTACATTCAACCTAGAACAGGGAACCTATGACAACAAAAGGCAGTGATTAGGGAGTCATAGGCAGACGGTGTAAGTAGGCTACCTCTAGAAAACACTGAACCAGAAGTCGAAGAAATGCAGCTTCGACTGCCAACGTACAATGATGATGTTGCATGATAAGCGTTCGGGGCAAAGATTCAGATCGCAATGGAGCATGCCCGCTGGTTGGAACAGGTTTAAAGGAATGGAGGTTTATTAAAGGTTTCACGAACATTACTGCTCCATACACACCATGCGGTGTTATGTTTGTATGGAGCGGATTCGGCTTTTAAAACACTATGTGAGAGACTGTATTACGTGCCATATGTGGCATACCCAAGGTTCAACAAAATGTTTATTGCTGAAACTAATGCACGTGACCATGGGTTTGGGGGCAGGTTTTTCCTAGGTGCAGAGTGGGACGGAGCGGCTCATTGAGTACTTCAGTCAGTGGCTGAGCAAAGTGAAAAGGAATTTTTAAAAGCTTATTAAAACCTGCAAGCTTTTATGAGGTGGTCACTGAACTGGCCCACTTTCGTCTGTACCTGTGTGCAACTGGATTTAAGCTGCGGAGCAATCACGCTTCACTTAGAGGGCTTATGCATTTAAGGACAGAGGGACAGAGGAATTTAACTGTGAGACTGAACAACATGCAGGGCGTCACTTTGTTGCGTCACTCGTGCTTAGAAACTGATTGCCGCTACTGCCAATGTGCTAAAGCGAGGGCTACTGAGATCATCGGCTGGTGTGCTGTAGTGGATAACAGCAACCTTACTATGAGTGTGCTGAACCAGGTGTCCTGTGCTGACTTTAAGAAGGTGCAGGAGGTGTGCTATCCGCATGGGTACAAAAGTTTGTTTTAGTTCATGGGGGCCATGTAAAGTGGCCATTATGGGACTGTTGGGCAGGGTTTGGTGGATTGCCTGCCAATAATGTTGTGCCCTGCGTATTACCCGGCATGCGATGCGTCATTAGGTATTTAAAAAAAAGACTCATTGGGGCGATTTTTGTGTAGAACAGACCTTGTGCATCGTCAAAGTATTATTATATTATTTATTTAAGAGACGTTCCAAGAGAAATGTTGGGTAATCATTCTTACCTGATTGTGATGCTCAATGCCCATGCTGATAGTGTTGATGAGTATTGCGATCATAATTCCTCTATTAAAATATTTGCTTTCCACAATGCTCCTTAGTTTAGATTGCATCTTGTTCCATAGAACCTTGCAATGATCAATGCAGGAACTTTTCTTTTTAAATCCATCTCTCTCTTTATTAACCATACTTTCCTTTGACTGACTCCTTTTACTTTCCTCCTCCAAGGTTGGGCTTTTATTTTCCAGATCAAAAAAATCATCAGAACGTGAAGGGGAGATTGGTGGGATGTCATTATCCAGAGGTTGGGAACTGCTCTCATTTTTTCTGAGGTGTGGAAAGCTGGAAACTAGAAAAGAAAGACAGATTTTTTTGTTTAAAAATAAATGTGGACTAACCATGATTTATAATCACAGCTTTCATGCATCTTGGCATGTTTTCCACCAGTCTTTTACATTGCTTTTGGGTGACTTTATGCCACTCTTGACTATCCATCTTCCTCTTGATTACAAAGGTCATCAAGTGACCTACAAAAGGAATGAGAAATGGCAGTCGACGTAAAGTGCACGGCAAGTACAGTTCCTAACAGGATCCTAGAGAAGGGCTCAAGTCATGTAAAGCTACAAAAAGCCTTTTAGCAATGAGAAGCAAAGAAGAGCCAGGCTGAAGTTTTCAAAAGACCATAAGGATTGGACCAAAAAAGACTGAGTCCAATTTTCAGGTTTGCTCAACTTCTGGTTGTCTAATGGTTAGACAGAGACCTAGAGAGGGGTACAAGTCACAGTGTCTTGCACCCACTGTAAAATTTGGTGAAGAATCAGTGATGATCTGTGGATGCTTTAGCAAGGCTGAAATTGACCAGGTTCCTCTTTGCAAGAGATGTATGAATCAAGCCAAATACACGGTTATCCTGGAAAAACACTTGCTTTCTTCTGCTCTGGCAATGTTCCCCAACTCTGAGAACTGTTTTTTATTTTATCAACAGGACAAAGCTCCATGCCAAAGAGCTAGGTCAATCAATGTGATCAAAAACCTGTCATGGCTAGCCTGAAAAGTGTCACAAACAGGAGAAGTGTGAACAGAACAGGACACTCCCCATCTGGTATTATACAAATACCACTTATTGAATAACTTTAAGTAGTCCCAACCATAAAGTGAGTTAAATTCAATCCGCATCTTTGGTACTTTTGAAGATTTTGATTGACCCAGATTCAGTCACCTTAAGTTCAATCTTCCTTGACCTTTCCATCTAGATCAGGGAATGTTTTTGTGACTAAAGCCATGGGCCACACATTTTGTTTTATTTCTTTAAGTAAGACTAAGTCACTTTTCCTTACATTAAGACGTGTGTTCAGCCACTTCCTACGAAGGTACTCACATCTCCATTTGTTCCAAAATGTATTTGCCAAATGCTGCACCCGTCTCCATTGCTGGCGGTGAAGGTCTTTAACATCAAATGTTCCTGGAGGCGAAGGGTGAGCACATACCTTTTGAGTCAAAAGTGTAGCGGGAGTCAAAGGAACAGATGACTCTGGGTCAGAAGAGATAGGCACAAGAGGTCGGGCATTATTGATAGCCATGACCTCCGCCATCAGGGTTGACAATACCTCATGAGTGAGGCAAGATGGACTGGTTTGCATGAACATGAAGTTCAGAATCCGCCTGCAGATTCCAATCATACGCTCCCAGCCCCGCCCCCTCCCATGTGGGAAGAATGGAGAGGATTGAATATACCTTCTGATATTAGGTTCTTTTGGATTAGTGACAAGCATGTGTAACTCTTTGCAAGCACCTGTAAAGTTGGTTCCACAATCAGAACGGATTTGCTTAGCAGGTCCACGTAGAGCAAAGAATCAACGCAGTGCATTTATGAAACTTGATGTATCCATTGTTTCAATCAACTTTAAGTGCTCATGCTCATGCATGTGAAAAGTACCGCCCACCGTTTGTTAGCCTGTCCTCCACGAGGTAGTCTTGTAGTGATGGCCCAAGGCCCAAACACATCCAATTCCACATAGGTGAAAAGTGGTTCTGTGCTCAGATGATCTGGAGGCAGGTCCATCTTTTGTTCAGCAGCTCTTCCTCGGAGTTTCCTACATGTGACGCATTTGTAGAGGATACTTTTAACTCTTTGGCCCCAATAAGCCAGAATCCCGCTGTACAGATAGCACCTTCTGTAAAGAAGGTGATGTTTAACCTTCTCGTGGTAATGCTTCACAAGTAGCGTAGCAATATGGCTGCCTTTTGGAATGATGAAAAAGTACTTTTCTCCTGGGTCGAGCATAGAGTGGTTGAGCCGACCACCAACACGCAAAAGGCCGTTTTTGTCAAAATACGAGTTTAACTTTCTTATTGGACTATCCCTTAAGATTGCATTCCCACTTGGACTATTACCAAATACGTGGACTTTCATTCTAAACTCCACGATCTCATTACTAGGGTTGTAATTTCTAAATCAAAGGAACCAGAGATAGTCACAATGATCTTCTCTGATAATAAAGCTGTGAAACATCTGTTCAATGTCCGCTATTACTCTCACTGGCTCTTTTCGAAAACGCAACAAGAACCCAAGTAGATTGTTGTTTAAATCTGGGCTAGTAGGTAGTAGGTTCAGAGATGTCAAAAACATATAGTTTTGATAAACCACTGGAGTCAAAAACCACTCTGATGTGATTTGGTTTATGTGGGTGATACACACCAAATATGGGTAGATACCATCATTCTTCGCCTTCCGGCATGGATGGCACCAATTCGGCCTGGTCGTGATCAAAAATTCTTTGCATGAAGTTTACAAAGTAAGTTTTCATCTATAAACATCTCTTCATCCATAAGTTTTAAGAAATGCTTATCTTCGATGGAGAGACCCACCTTGTCATCATCCTCAGTTTTTTCAAAGATCGTGCTACCGAGGCGCAAGTTGTTACGGACTGTAGTGCCTTGTTTGCAGTCAAAGAAAGGGTCCCAATGTTGATCTTCGCCGCCACTTATTTCCTTTATCTCAAAGTGTTTGGGGCAGGAAGACAAGAAGGACGGGCGACCGTTTTCAAGCACGTTGTAGGAGTTGGAATCTCAGAGCGGTCATCTGGCATGTGGTTGCATTCGATAAGTGTTGGGAGTGTCACCTTTGTCCTTCCATCAAATGACTCCATCATGAATCCAGTAGCTCTTCTTCCAAATGTCTCAGTGACGCCGGCACACGTTCGAAGAGTGTAAGGGGAGACAGACCCACTAATTTGAAAGAGGTCAAATAAATCTGACCTGGCTAGTGATCTGTTGCTTTGTTCATCTAGAATAACATAGACCCTAATAGCTTGGACTGGACGAGCCTTGGGGTAGACTTTCACCAAGCAGATTTTAGAGCAGGATCTAGGCTCAATACTTCCATCACATACTTCCGTGCATGTAAAAATAATTGTTGATTTACATCCTTCTTTTTCACTCTCCCCGCCATGCTCTGAAGACGGGTCCTTAATGTTCCATGGAGCAGGATCAGGATGCAGCGCTGCAATGGGACGATCGCTCTCGCATTTGATGCACTTTAGAGCTGCTACGCAGTTCTTTGCTTGGTGAGCCATGGAACTGCAACACCTAAAGAAGATTCCAAAAGCAGCTGTACTTTTTCAAAGAATCGGGTTTTCTGTGGATAGGGCACTGTCTGTCAATCTAGTTTGCTATTCGTATCACCTGACTGGGTAAACATATGTTGTGATGAAACTCCAGTTTTGTGTGCAGAAACGAGACCTTTGCCATACCCTGGTATTCTTTTCACTCGTTCAGGCCTTGACAGTCTTTTGGCGACTCTGTGAGAACTGTTTAATGAAACTGTAGGATTAGTCGAGATAGCGAAACTAGGATCGTTTCTTCTGCGTGCTTCAATGCATATGAAGTCTGTGAAGAATGACAATGGAGGAAAAGACAACCTGTATTGCTCCTTATATTGAGACCCATGTGCTAACCACTTTTCCTGTAGACCGTGTGGTAATTTCTTAACAATAGAGCTGACTCCCCTGGCGGTATCCAGATATAAGTTCAGACAAATATCAACTTGGGACTGATTTTGGGAAAGGTCTCCAACCTCACGAAAAGGGCTTTCTCGAACACTTCGGGGGAGCCATAGCATTTTTCCAATCGATCCCAGGCCATTCTTAGACCAGTAGTTGTACAAGCAACATGCACAGAATGGATCCTTGTGACATGTTTGGAAGACTGAGTACCTAACCATTTTGTTAAAGTTCGAGTTCTTCACTTGCATTTAAGTTAAGTCCTTTGATAGCATTGCAGAATGAGGTATTCCATGCCAAATAGTGTTCAGGGCAATTATTAAACTGGATTAGACTAGAGTTCAAAAGATCACGGCATGCTAAGTACTTTGTGATATTGCTCTCACTAGACCTGTGGTCTATATGTGGCTGTAATGAAGCTCTCTGGAATGATTTAAACAAAAATATAAAGTGTCACATTCTATTGCAGTTCACAAATATGTAAAATATGTGTTGTTTTCCTTTATAAATCCAAAATAAACAAAACAACCATCAAATTTAATGTGGTTAAATGAGATTGTCTATTATAATGTGTCCATTATAATCACAACGGACAACAAATTATAACAAATTAAAACTTGGACCCACTCCAAGCCAAATGTGAATGGTGTTGTTTACCTCCATTAGAACTGGCCACACCCATTCTCTGCCCTTTGCCTTCACCAGAGGGTGGAGCTTTACCTTGAAGGGTGCAGTAGAGAGCAACAGAACGTCGACGAGCCTTGCGCAGGAAGTGGCACACTAACTGGAAAAGCTCCTCGTAGCAGTCACCAGGTTCTGCCATTGAAGCCAATGTGCTAGAGGACAGACATCTGGCACGTTGCTCCTGCATCAGCTGATGTTCACGCTGTTTGGTCTCTGAGAACTGAGTAGCTATGACCACCAGGCACAGGTTAATCATGAAAAAGGAGCCAATCTGCAATTAAAAGACATATTAGATTTTCAGGTTTTAAGGAATTATTGCATCTTGTGTCTATTTTTATATATTTTTGTTTTATTTGTTTGTTATTATGAGTGGATTTGGCATAGCAGTTACACTAATGTTATTAAACACTATGTTTACTTACAGTGCAATTTAATATTCACATCTCCTTGAATGTATCACTGTACATAACAAAGAGATGCTCACCTGTCACGTGCACAATATAGTCATACTCTAATCCTTTATTAGACATACTTACAATGATTAGCAGGATAAAGTAGATAAAGTTGTAGAATGAATGGGCATCCATCACATAGTACATAATCTCCACCCAGCCCTCTAGTGTAATTACCTTTACATAACATACACAGAAACAAATACATATTATATTAAAAAAAAAAAAAAAAAAAAAATATATATATATATATATATATATATATATAAACATATACACATACACACACACTTCAAAGCCATCCCTCATTGCAAAACAATTGCATTTTTTAACTTTCACATTGTTGTCAAGTTCACCCCAGTAGCACAACACCGGCGTTCCACTAGTAGTCGATAAAGAACAAACTACTTTACTGAAATAAAATCTGCGGACTTGTTTTTGCTTCCTCCATTCCATTTCCGTTTAGTTTTTACAGCATTTTTGGCAACGCTGACACATTTCTGGAAATATATCATTTCAGCTCTATACTTGACTGAATCTCGAACCTCGTTACAAGCTTGCCGTCACTTGCACTGCATTTTAAAATGTCATCAAATGTCTTTCACTTAATCCTCTACTAGGGTAGAGGTGGGGGGAGATACCCCTCCCATGAAGGAAAACATTTTGGGCGTTGGGCCGATACACCCAGGATAGGGCACACACTCACATTTTATACGGGCCATTTAGTCAAAGACAAGTGAATCCATTATTTTGGATTGTGGGCAGAAACTGGAAAACCCGTAGAAAACCCATGCGGACAAGGAGGAGAACATGAAAACTCCTCCCAGATCAGCATTCAAACCTGGATCTCCAGCACCAAGAGATGGACATTCTAGCCACTATGCTTTGGGGCTGGTTCATCTTCCAGCTATAAAGGACCAGTTCAAATGTAAAGACAAGAAAAAAAATAGAAATGTATGACAAGATTTGAAGAGAGAGCGAGAACAACCCCAACAGTCTGACCGTGGTCAAATAGCTCCGCAAAAAGAATAAAAGCTAAAATCCCTGCATCCAAATTTGCAAATGTTAATGTCTACAACGCTAATATTTAAACTACAACAGCAAACAGACAACTTAATGTAAAATAATGTGCTTATGATTATAGTCATCTGTGTTATCACAGGTTTAAACTTTAGTTTGAAGCTCATTAGTGACCAAATAAGGGAATTGGTAATTTTACATGATTGACAGACAGCGATTTAAAATGAGGAATAAAAGATTGTCACCACAATTAAATCACAAAGACCAACCTTATTGTTAAAGTTCTAGCTGCACAGACTCTTTGGCAATGCTTTGCTATTTGAAAAATGGCTTTTTGGGTCAAACAAAGATTACGCAGCAGGAGATCTGAGGAAATTAGATCCAACTCCAAGCACAAAGGATGAGAAATGGACATAAATGAAATCAAACATGGTTTTAATAGGTCTTGGCACATATTACTAATCAAAGCAGCATGTATTTTAGTACAATGTTAGGATTCAGAGCACATTTCAGATGAATTATTGCCATATGTTCTTTGGCCAGGACGATTATATATATTTGGAAAACTGCCCACGTTGAAGGTGAGAAGTGAGTTTCATGTTTCTGTGTACAAGCACGAGAAGAGCAACACAAAGGCATAAAAAATGTTAAAACACTAAGAACGACATTGTTATTTTACTTAATGCAGGTTTGTTGTCCTTGGCTACTAAGGCTTCTTTTATTCAAAATGTTTAGATTTACATACATTTGGTCATTTATCAGACGCTTTTATCCAAAGCAACTTACAAGTATTCCAACTTCAGAGCACAGGGTTGATACAGCATCCCTAAAGATGTTTAGATCTTTAAAGATTGTCAATATTTTACATATTTATGTTGTTAAACATGTTATTTTTAAGTTGTTGCCTAAGATTTATAAAGTCAACATCTTCTGTCTTATAAGGGTAATACTTCATTCATTAATTATCTTCCGCTTAGACCTGTACTAGTGTTGAGGTGGGGTTCCTCATGCCCATCCAGGGGAAAACGTCTCAGGCGCTGGGCAGATACACCCAGGACAGGGCACCAATCCATCACTGGGCACATACTCACACAGCGACACACATTATATGGGGAATATAATTTAGAGCATTCAATTTACCTTGAATCCATGTTTTTGGACTGTGAGAGGAACCGGAGAATCTGGAGGAAACCCACGCAGACATTGGGAGAACACGGAACCCCAGATTGGGATTGGAACAGGGAATCGCCAGCGCTGAGAGGCAAGTGTGCTAACCACTAAGCCATCGTGCTGCCCTATGCTCTAATTTAATTTAATAAATTTAATTCATTACATTCATTCTTTCATTCATTATCTTCTACTTAATCCTTTACTAGGGTCTCGGTGGGGTTTCCCTTGCCCATCCAGGGGAGAACGTTTCGGGCACTAGGCAGATACACCCAGGACCCGGCGCCAATCCATCACTGTGTATTAATTACATTTTTTTTTTTTTGTTAATGATACGAATAAAATTTTATTTAGACGTGCCTTTCAAGACACACAAGGACATTTACACATGTAAGGAGTAAATGAAATGTAAATGCAAAGAAGAACAACAGAAAACATCTCATACAATAAAATGTTGAAGATAATAGAATAACATTTATACAACCAAAACAATATAAAAAACGAAATCATTTTAAAAAGCCATTCTAAAAAGATGGATTTTTTTAAAGCCTCTTAAAATTAACTAGAGACATGGATGCATGGAGGTGCAGTGGGATGGAGTTCCACAACTTTATACCAATGACACTAAATGCTCTTTCACCATAACTGCAGAATTTTGCAGAACGAACGCAGTAAATGTGAATCAGCAGACCGGAGTGAACGTTCAATTATTCAATTGTTCAAATTCAGTTATCAAATGGAATTCTCTACTCTCTGTGTAGGTATAAAAAAAAACAAATACAACAATGAAAAACCCACACTGTTGTACATTTTAAGATGTGTTTGCAGAAAGAGTGAGTAAAAATAACATCTAAAACACTGAATCTGAAAAATTGGATTCTCCGTGCCAAACCCTCTTTGAAGTGTAGTAGAAAGGAATTACATTACAAAGTGTTAAACGCTTTAATATGCAAATTTGTTAGGCATGCAAATGTGTTGCAGGCCTGAAATGCAGAAATGGTTGTTAATTGAAAAATTGTATGCAGCTAACTAGTACAAAACATGAAATATCCAAGATTGTCTGCAATGAAATAATAGTTAATGTAAGAGATTATTTGCACTGACTTGTCTTACTTTTATGAACAGGTTTTAAAACTGAAAAACATACGGGGCAGACAAACCCTGTAAATGATAAGAGGAAAAAACACGACTGAAGTTTAATAAAGACAGTAGCCTTGAGTAATGCTGCTGCCAGGCAGCAGAGGATTTTGAATAAGAAAGATGTTCAGAAGCAGAACATTTTTTCCATTAAAACTGATGAAATGTGTCCTAAGAGGAGTCTGCTTGGTACAGAATGCATAATAGGCTGCTAATTCTCAAAGCATTCCACTGAAAGCCCCGGATATTACCCCTGATCTGCTGTTAGACCACCCGCTGACCAAAATTGGATAAAAAAGGATTTTGTTTTGTTACACTTTATGCTATTGGGTTGATATGTAGCAGGAAAATAAATAAAAAAATGTTATTTAGCCTCAAAAATATATTCAAATGACGCACTTGTGCAATCTCATTAGTGGCACACAGAGATGCGGTGTGTGAACCTATTAAATTGGCAGTGGTGTTGGTGGCTCTTATGCACTACTGATTGTATTTAGTAAGGAGAGAGAAATGGTAGTGACGTAGAAACAAGGCGAAGGAGAGCAATAAAGGCTTTTAATAGATTCACAGTGCCCTTTTGGTCATTTTCTTCTCTTTTTCTTTTTCACCAGTATATCGTAGGGTGTGTCTCATTTTAATGCTGTGATTCAGAGCTGACCTGCTGCTCTACCCTCCATCATCTTGTTTTTATTTAGGGCCTATTGCTTTTCACAGCATCCAGTGAGTGTTTCTGTCTAGAACCAAACGTATTATTTATAGGAGTAGAAGATTTTTAAAGTTGATCTTTTTCTTTTACAGGTACAGAGATGTGCAATGTCTTTAAAAGCTTTTGGGTCTCTAAAAAAGCACAGCTACATCAATAATTTTCTTCTGCTTAATCCTCTAATAGGGTCGCGTGAAGTTCCCCATGCCCATCCAAGGAGAACGTTTGAAGCACTGGGCAGATACACCCAGGACAGGGCGCCAATCTATCGCTGGCCACACAATCAAACACACACTATATGGGGCAATTTGGAGCATTCAATTTACCTTGAATCCATGTTTT
>JAOUQT010023732.1:0-11687 GCA_025769995.1 Xyliphius kryptos
CCAGATTGGGATTCGAACCGGGAATCCCCAGCGCTGAGAGGCGAATGTGCTAACCACTAAGCCACCGTGCCGCCCGGAATATAAACATTCGTAACAATTTTACATCTAAAATTTAGCATCGTATGAAATACAACAGAGACAGCAGAATATGTAGATTTTGTAGCAGATTATGTAAACTTTTAACATGTGAATGAGTATGAGGTAGATAGATGAGATGAAGTGATTTGTGACCAGTGAGTGGAAAGTGTTGTGGTGTGACTGTAATGTTTGTGAAATTGTGTTTGTTATGAGGAATTTATGAGTCTCACAGCTTCTGATATGAAGCTGTTCCTCAGTCTGATGGTTCTGCACTTAATGCTCCGCAGTCTCCTGCCTGAGAGGAGCAGGGAAAAAAGTGTGTGTGCTGGGTGAGTGGGGTCCTTCATGATGCAGGAGGTCCTTTTCCTGCATCTGGTGGTGTAGATGTATTTGGTGGTTCCTAGGTCCGGCTCTTCTCAGTCGTCTGAGGAAGTAGAGCTGCTGATGTGCCTTCCTGACCAGACTGGACGTGTTATCGCTCTAGATAAGATGGTCCGTAGTTCTCAACATGGTTACACTTCAACTAGCAGAGACAAAAGGATCACAATGTATGATTCTTAAGAAAATGTTTTTGTGAATCATGGTAGAAAATAAGTATTTCTCAAAACATCTGTCCAAATCAGTACATGGCTGTCCTTTACTGTTGATGCTGCTCGGCCGCTCAAACCTTATTTTTCTCAATAAATTGCAATAACAAATACATCACCTTTATATAACACAACGACCTGAGTTTGTAGTTCCACTGAAGATAATTATGAATGCTGCAGCACACAAAAATAATAATTATACAATTATAATAATTACATGCTTTCAGCGCTGTGACAACAAGCTGGGAAAGTCCCTCTTCCAACACGAGTATGTTTGTGTAAAGGGTCCAAAAACACAGAGCCTCAACTTTAACATCCCAGACACCTTTGAGATTAGGTGCGCGACAGATTGCGCTATTACAGGGGTGTCGAAGAGGGGCAAATTTGATGAAGTGAAAATGCCCAGGGGCCAAAAGTTCATTTTGACATTTTTTCACCACAAAAAAATAAACAATGTTATGAAACAATTTTCATTGTCACAATTATCTTTAATTTTTATAGAGGGGTGTAACCGAATATAAGCCACTCAGGCGTGAAAAACTTTTCATATCTGGAGAGTCAGATTAAACAAACTGTATTTAAGGCGGCACAGTGGTTTAGCACAGGTTAGAACAGGGATAGCATGGTCCTTGAACAAGGTACTGGTAGCTTTGGCACTGTGTGCAGATGCCAAGTCCTGTTGGAAAATGAAATCTTCATCTCCAACAGGTCGGGATTCGAATCTCGACCTGGATGGTTTCCATGTGTCCACATGGGTTTCCTTCGGGTTCTCCGGTTTCCTCTTACAGTCCAAAAACATGAATTAAAGGTAAATTGAATGGTCCAAATTGCCCCATATGTTGTGTTTGTGTGTGTGGCTGTGTAAGTGAGTGTGTTCCCAGTGATAGATTGGCACTCTGTCTTGGGTGTACCTGTCCGTGGTTGGGCATGGGGAACGCCACCGTAACCCTAGTACAGGATTAAGCGGAAAATGAATAATAATGAATGAATAAAACTGTAGCGAATACCTTAAATTAAAAAAATTCAATTTAAGGTGGGCGGCACGGTTGCTTAGTGGATAGCACGTTCGCCTCTCAGCGCTGGGAATTCCCGGTTGGAATCCCAATCTGGGTGGAGTTTCCATTTTCTCCCTGTGTCCGTGTGCAGTCCAAAAATTCAAGGTAAATTAATTGCTATAAATTGCCCATGTAGTCTGTGTGTGTGTGTGTGTGTGTGTGTGTGTGTGTGTGTGTGCCCAGCGATGGATTGGGTGTATTTGCCAGCGCTCTAGGTGTTTTCCCCTGGATGGGCATGGGGAACCCCACTGCAACCCTAGTAGAAGACTAAGCAGAAGATTATTAATGAATGAATGAAGAAATTTAAAGTCAAAGCAGCTCCTCTGTCAGGGTTATGTTGTCCTCAACTTAAAATAATCAAAAGTTGTGTCAGATGCATCTCTACTCTCATCGCAGGCTGATAAGAAATAACCCCAAGCCACTCTACTGCCCCTAGCTGCATCTGGATATCTGAGGACATGTCCTTAATTTTCAGAGGCAAAGAGGCAGACAGGTATTAGAATGGTGCTAATAGTGGTAAAAGGTGGTATTACATTAAAAAATGTATGATGTAGTGTTTATTCTGACAGAGCTAGCAAGCCATAAATAACACATTATAAACCCGGGCCATTTAAAATTGGCTGGCAGGCTGTAAATCGCCTGGATTATGGACATGCCTGCTCTAATAATACCTGCTCTGATCATCAGAGAACAGACTAACATTGGTATTGGTCGACATAAATAGATGCCTTGTCAATTCCACTGCATATCTAGGACATACAGAAGAATCGAAATATCGTTTCAGGCAGCCAACTTGTAGTAAGAAAAAAAAAGCAGGACCAGGAAGGGAAAAAAGCAGTACAAAAACAGATGGACTACAAAATGTAATTGTAGAACTACAAAGTCCATCTATAAGGTAAGTGGAGAAACAATGAGATGTACCTAATAAAATGGCCAGTGAGGGTCATGAAAAAAACTGAAAACCCTTTGTCTTTTAGGTTTCACAATTTCCTAAATTACAAGGGCACTTTTCCAGTACATTTCCACATGGAAATTCCGAAAACGTCGTTACAGCTTCGTTTGAATATCAAGTCTTGTAAACGAGATGCAAAAAAATGGCTGAAAAGCAGAGAACTCCGCAGAGACCCGTGATGCAAATTATGTTCACATGCCCCTCCCTCCACCCTCATTTATACTGTACATATATTAATGCTGTCTGCCACCTCAAGCTCAGAAGTCTTTGCTCGAACCCCTGTCCAAGTTTCAAAGATTAAGCTTTGCATGTCTGAACAGGATAAAAGCTACCCGGCAACAATGAGCTGTGGCACCGGAACGGCTCATTCCAGAAATACTGTTGTCCAACGATGCAGCGAGTCACATCCAGGGGGGAACGTTTCATGTGCCGGGCAGAAACACGCAGGAAAGTGCGCCAATCCATTGATAGGAACAAAGTAACTCTATATGGGGCAATTTAGAGCAACCAATTCACCTTGAATTTATGTTTTTGGACTGTTTTCTAGATACTTTGTTGGCTTCCTTTACTCTGTTCTCTAATAATTACATGACGTCAATCCATCACTGGGCACACACTCCCAAACATAGATACACACACTATATAGGGGCAATTTAGAGCAGACAATTCTCCTTGAATCCATGTTTTTGAACTGTTTTTTGCATACTTTGCTAGCACCCTTTACTCTGTTCTCAAATAATTACATGGCGTCAATACATCGCTGGGTACACACTCACAAACATAGATACACACACTATATAGGGGCAAATTAGAGTGGCGGATTTACCTTGAATCTATGTTTTTGAACTGTTTTTCTGCATACTTTGCTAGCACCCTTTACTCTTTTCTCTAATAATTACATGGCACCAATCCATCACTGGGCACACACTCACAAACATAAGTACACACACTATATAGGGGCAATTTAGAGCAGACAATTCACCTTGAATGCATGTTTTTGAACTGTTTTTCTGCATACTTTGCTAGCACCCTTTACTCTGTTCTCAAATAATTACATGGCGTCAATCCATCGCTGGGCACACACTCACTAACATAGATACACACTATATAGGGGTAATTTAGAACACCCAAATCACCTTGAATCCATGTTTTTGGACTGTGGGAGAAAACCGGGGAAACCTGGCGAACCCACATTTACACAGAGTGAATATAGAAACTACACCTAGATTGGGATTGGAACGTGGATATAATAGAAAATTAGTGTAGAATCAGGAACCTGGATTTTAAACAACCCAATATTATGGCTTGTAAATGTATTGAAATCATTCTGTGTCCTAAATATAAAAAATAATTAAGTAAATGAAAAAAATATATAGTATATGAACATTTACCCTTTAATAAACACGTCCGCCTCTCATTGCTGGGGATCCAGGTTCGAATCCTAATCTAGGTGGAGTTTCCATGTTCTCCATATGTCCCCATGGGTTTCCTCTGGGTTCTCTGGTTTCCTCCCACAGTCTAAAAACATGGATTCAAGATAAACTGGCTGCTCAAAATTGCCCCTATATAGTGTATGTGTGGCATGTAGGCGGCTTGAAACTCATGATGAAGAGCCAAAGCACAGAATGGCGCCAGGATGCCAGGTGTAAGCAAATAGGGTTTATTAGAAGATAAGGCAAACACTACAAAGCAAAAGGAACCGACAACTCATTATAGTGCGCTAAGCTTGGGAACTAACGGGACGACAAGCTTTATAAAACAAAAGTTCCGCTACACTTAGTGTCCATGTTATCAGTTCCAATTAACGTAAAGATAGACTTTATAGTTCTACAATTACATCTGTTTGTAAACTACAGTACATACTGAGTACGTCCCCTTTACTTTGTTCTAATGGTCAGGACCCCAATAGTACCACCACGGAGCAGGATTATTTGATGGGTGCATTATTCCTATCCCAGCAGTGTCACTAAGGATTTAATTGAAACTGCAGCAGCACTGCTGCACTGAAACCCCCTCACCGCATCAGTGTCACTGCAGAACTGACAAACAATCCACCACCCAAATTAGACCTGTTCAGTGATGGAGACTAACACAAAGAAAAAAATTATGAATTACAGTCTTTAATTGTAAAACAAACAAAGTCCATAAGGCATGTAACAGGATAGGTTTTAGTGCCCCCTGTTGGTTTGTAAGCAGAAATTCAGTCAATATTAATCTTGTGGTAAATGTTTCATTCATTCATTATCTTCCACTTATTCGTTTATGAGGGTTGCGGGGGGGTTCCTCATGCCCATCAAGGGGAGAACGTCTCTGTCGCTGGGCAGATACACCCAGGACAGGGTGCCGATCCATCGCTGGGTACACACTCATTCACACACACATATACACACACACTATACAGGGCAATTTAGAGCATTCAATTTACCTTCATGTTTTTGGAATGTGGAAGGAAACCGAAGAATCTGGAGGAAACCCACGCAGACATGAGGAGAACATGCAAACTCCACCCAGATAGGGATTCGAACAAGGAATCCCCAGCGCTGAGAGGCGAATGTGCTAACCACTAAGCCACCATGTCGCCGGTAAATGTTTCAGAAAAATACAAAATACATTATCTGTTATCTTTTGCTTAATCGCACTCACTCACACAGAAACAAACACACTATATAGGGGCAATTTGGAGCAGCCAATTCACCTTGAATCCATGTTTTGGACCTGTGGGAGAAAACCAGACACGGAGAACATAAAAACTCCACCCTGAATCCCCCGCATTGAGAGGCGGACATGATAACCAATACATCAACATGCCACCCGATATAAAAACACCTTGATAGATATATTTTCAGTGCTTGATTGTCGGTGGTCCACTCAGCTGTAAAGGGAAGGTACGCATTGCATTCTGACAGCTTTAATCATCTCCATAATTACTGAGGTATTTCAGTGGCACAAAAGAATTATTTCAAAGCTCTGGATTGCTTCCTCTCAGGAACATTCTGCCAATCAGCAGCACAAAGCCAGCAATAACACACGCTCCCTCCCTCGGGCCAGCAGGAAACAATAAAGTGGACATTACCGACCACCCAAGACCGCACGTACAGTGGACCCACAGTTTGCCCGGTTCGTGCCAACGTGCCCGCGCTGGGCATCTTTGCACCCTCCCTCTGTGTTTGGCCTGTCCACTCGCATTTGTTAAGGCCTTGTAAACAGGGCAGTGTGCTGGCCCACCTACTTTGAAAGACCTTCTGGGTCTGCATTCAAGCTGCGGGGTCGCGGGTCATGGTGCAAACAGGCGTGTCATGTGAATTTGATTCGGGACTAACATCTGATGTAATAGACATACACTCCTTATTAAACTTTTAAGACCTGTTAAAAAATTGCAAGTTGCATTTTGCACTATTGGATTTTAAGAAGGTTCTAAGTAGATGAAGAAATCGGTACAAGAGACAAAAACTTCAGCCAATTTTTTGAAAACTTTATTCACACTCTCAAGACAATTTAAGACAATTGCCTTTTAAAGCCAAAATCTGTGCAAAAATTTGGATTTCATGTCATTTTCACATTTCACTGAGGGAGTGGTGGCTCAGTGGTTAGGGTGTTGGACTATCAATCAAAGGGTTGTGGGTTCAAATCCCAGCTCATCTGAAGTTACCAATGTGGGTCCTTGAGCAAGACCCTTAATCCTCATTGCTCCAGGGGGTGCTGTATCAACTCTGTGTTCTGACCCCAAACAAGTTGGGATACCTGTAAGTCGCTTTGGATAAAAGCGTCTGCTAAATAACGAAATGTGAATATGTGAATGTTTTCAACAGGACAATGCTGCAGCTCCCGATGCCCGCCTTCTTCCAGGAGAACATCATCACTCTTTTGGGCCATCCTGCATGTTCACATGATATAAATCCGATTGAGAACATTTGGGAGTGGATGGCAAGGGAGGTTTACAAAAATGGACATTAGTTCCAGACAGTGGATGCCCTTCGTGAAGCCATCTTCTATACAGAGCAACGTTCCCACTGGCCTCCTCAAAACGCTTGCATCAAGCATTCCCAAACAATTGTTTGAAGTGATCAACAAGATTGATGGAGCTACTCATTACGAAGTCCTTTTTTTGACACATTGATTTCTGTATTGAGGGAAATGTGTTTTCGTTTTTTTTTTTAATCTATGGTCTTAAGTTTTTGATTAGCTGATGAACAGCCTACCTTAGGTAAATAGTTGTTTTCAATAAATTCTCTGCTCAAAAGATTGTTGTCTCTTACAAATTGTGAAGCTCTACTTAGAACCTTTTTAAGATCCAGATTCTTTACATTTTTTAAGTGGTCTTAAGATTTTGTTCAGAAGTGTATAAGAATGCAATAAGATATGAATTGGCGTGCACGGGAATGAGGTGTAAATGTACTCCGCTACACATCGTGGCTAACAACACTTCTTTGCCGTGATTTATTCACGACTAGCCGACCCGCAGCGTGGCATATGCCGCATAATTGAGCCCTTCCATTGTATAATGGTTCCGGTCCTATTTCTGCCTCGCCACCATAAACTCTGGAAGTATTCATGTGGTCCGCGTATTGTTTAGCAGACTGTATATCTATGCTTCTGTGACTAAGAACAATGGATAGCACGTCTCTGAAGGTATCCCAATGTTGGCAAATTACAATTACATTCTGTAGTCCATCTGTTTGTGCACTACGGTTGGTTGGTCAGTGGTTTATTTGCAGCTTTGATGAACTACTAAAATATAGCAGCCTGATGAATAAAAAATTAGTGATTAATCAGCCTCCTCAGGGACTGATGCTGAATGTCGTTGTGAAGTTGTAGCATTTTTTTTATCAATGAATTACATAAGTATAAATGAACTGTATAGAAATGTGACGTATGGATTAATTTGCATGTAGCAGCTGACAGAATGGATTGGTTAAATTTTTTGATACCAAACACATGGGGTTTGACTAGAAAACCTAGGACTAGATCACAAATTCACAAGTTCACAAACGAAATGGTCGTAGACTATGGGTCTAAATTGCAAAGTTGTTTGTGTGTAGTTTGGGAAAATGTTTGGGTAGAATGTAGAAGCCTAAAATTGTTTTGTCACACTATAAAACCAATTATGGGCCAACCTGTCTGAGTCTTTTTTTTATTGGAGAAGATGCACCTACCCTCCAAATTTGGTGTCTGTAATACATAATAATAATAATAATAATAATAATAATAATAATAAAAATTTTTCAAAGCCCTCTAATAATAGTGGCACGGTAGCTTAGTGGTTAGCACATTCTCAGCGCTGGGGATTCCTGGTTCGAATCCCAATCTGGGTGGACTTTGCATGTTCTCCCCGTGTCTGCGTGGGTTTCCTCCGGGTTCCTCCCACATTCCGAAAACATGAAGGTAAATTGAATGCTCCAATTGCCCTGTATAGTGTGTGTATGTGTGTGTGACTGTGTGAGTGAGTGTGTACCCAGCGATGGAGTGTGTGTGCCCTGTCCTGGGTGTAACTGCCCAGCGCCCGAGACGTTGTCCCCTGGATGTGCATGAGGAACCTCCTGCAACCCTCATAAAGGAATAAGCGGAAGATAATAAATGAATGAATAATAATAATTATAATAATAATAATAATAAGAAGAAGAAGCAAATTGTAAAAACAAAAGGGTCTAGACCAAGCATTAAAGTCATTATTTTAAAAAGTAATGGCTTCATTTAAATGACAAATCAACAAAATAATATGATTTATTCAGAGTTTATTTGTAGTTACAACATATTTAGCGTGTTTCCTGTTTACTTCGAAATGTTTATACGCAATTTGACTTTTATGCAAATTAGACAATTACGTCATCATCCGACGCGCCAATAGCTGCTTTCCTACGGAGGCTTTAGCAACCGTATTCATGGAACTAGGTAGCCTTACACACAACACCAGCTCCTATAGGTATAAACTGGTAAAAGCTGAAACCTTATACAAAAACAGAAAGGTAACCTGGAGAAAAATCGCCTCCGCTTGGTTGTGTCTGTAAAAGGCATTAGGAACATTGAGCAGGCGGTTTTGGCGACATGGAGTCCGGTATGACCATCTTAAGGGTGAAGCGGAAGCGAGGCACCGAACCGGTGGAGGCCTTACTGCTGGCCTGTAAGCGGATTCGAGCCGAATGCAGCGCCGCGCAGCCCGCAGTGGAAGCCGGCCTGGAGCCCGAGCCCGCCGGCCTGCGTAACTCGCTCTTTAAACTCGTGGCCACCGTCGCCTCTCAGGTTCAACCCCAAAATACACACATTCTATACATATTTATATACAAACACCTAAATAAAACCTGGTTATAATTCGAGAAAACAAACCAAAATAGTAACTTTACAGCTTTCTGATATTGAACGCCAACTCACCAAAGTTACATAAGGCTTTCTAGAACGTTCCCGTGGGCGTTTCTAATATTTAGAGAATTATTAGATACAGTTTATAAGATTTTAATCATGAGAACTTTGTCAGAACTAAATACGTTCTTCTAGTTCTGATACAACAGCACTGGAACTATCTTTAGCCGCACTGAAAGTTCCATGTTACAGAGTAACACTGTAAACACATCTCATTCTGATGTAAGAAATACATTTAAAGTTACCAGAATGTTAACTCCACTCATCAATTAGTTACACTTAGTTCCTATCCTCATTATCCGGTCAGTTCCACTTACTGTTGTAGTTCTACAATTACAGATTGTTGTCCATCTGTCTATATATACACAATAGCGGTCAAATGTTAGGTCACGCCCCCGTTTTTACTTCTTTAACTGTCCATGTTATCAGTTCCACTTACTGTAAAGCTGGATTTTGTAGTTCTACAGTTCCAAACTGTAGTCCATCTGTTTGTGCCCTACAGTACATACTTTTACTTTACTTTGTTCTAATGGTCAGGACCCCAAAAGCACCACCACAGAGTAGATATTGTTATTGTTGATGGGGTGGTATTGGTGGTGGTGTTTGTAATTGTAGAAGTACTAAGTGAATCATTTAGGAGGTTAACCTAATAAAGCAAATGAGTGTATATGGCTCCTAGCAGGGAGACCTAAAAACATCCTGCCTCATAGTTTGTTTTTTCTCTTCCTGAAGGACGCTCCCGTTCAGACACACGTGCGTAAAGGTCTCAAGCGTCTGCCGCAGGCCCAGCGTCCCTCTCACGGCAGTTCCCAGAGGATCATCGGTGACCTGCGCAACACTAAATGGAGCACCAGACGGGAGGAACGATACCGAATCCTCTCCAGTCACCGGCCGGGGCTTCCGGCAGAAGCGGTGCGAGATGGAGAACAGCAGGAGAAAGAGAGCGAGACACGGGCCGAGCCGCGTTTACCTTTAGGAGACGTGCAGGTGGTCGATATCGTACAGGAGGAAATGGCTGAGGATGGAAACACCGCTGCAGAAGTAAGTCTGCTTAATATTGTCTTAATATTAATGACCTCAGATCAGAGGGAGGCCGGGTTTAAGTATCCCACCCTGTGGTACCGACTTCCTCTAGTAGAATTAGACGGATCAGATTGGGACCTGCAGGTAAAGAACCGGTTGTTGCTGTTTCCAGGATACGAAACAGGAGACGGAGAGGATCCTGTGCAATTCAATGCAAATGATCCGCGAGAAGCTGAGCGTGTCCAGCAGCGTACGGACCGAACATCGGGAGAAGGACGACGATTACGTTTACGACTTGTACTACCAGGAGACGAGCACACCGGGCTGGATACAGGATATCATGTCTGTACGACCCTACGCTGAGGACTTAGAGCTGGTGAGGAGAAACTGTTGATTATTGATCATTATTTATTCTTTAGTCCCAGTTTGACTCTGGTAGAGATTCAGTTGGTGACCGTTATCATAAATGCCCAGTGTAACATGTGCAAACTAACCAGCCACTCTTTATAGGGTTCACCTGTCAGGCTGATTACATGGCAGAAACGTTATACATTAAAGAAATACAATACAAGAGAACATGCTAATTGTGAATATATCACAGGAATGAGGAGGTGTTATGCCCGTTGCATAGCAGAGTAATAGTACACTTCTTTTATGTGATTTATTCACAATGATACAGTGTCTGATTGCTTTTGTAAAATGATTAAAAACACACTATAATAAAAAAACAAAATTAGTAGTATGCTTGTCTGCATGATGTAATCAAGTGTGTTTTATAAAGTGAGAATTGATAGCTAAGTAACAGGATACCAGTTTCTCTAACAATAAAAAAAATCCATCTAGTGGCCAAATTCCTAAACACAAAAAACAACAGTCATAACAGGTTTAGTACTCATCAAGAATTGTTCTCTGTGTTTAGATTAATCTGGATTTCCATTTTTGGAACATGATTTCAAATAACATACTGTAAATCACATATTAATATGAATGTGAAGCACTCAGTCTTGGGTGTTATTGTCAATAATGTCACGGCTGGACCAGTGGCCCAGCCAATCAAATTTAGGGACCAAAATTACCTGTTTTATAATTGGACAGACATCTTGTGACACTGCTGGGATAGGAATAATGCAACGACCAAATAACACCTGCTCTGTGGTGGTACTATTAAAGTCCTGACCAATTAAAACAGAGTACATTGGGGATGAATTGTAGTCCGCAAACAGATGGACTGCAGAATGTAATTGTAGAACTACAAAATCCTTTTTTTGTAGATAGACTATAAGTGGAGCAAAAAGAAGTGTCCAAACTTTTGAGTGTCTTTGCGATGTGGTGCAGAAGATAAATCAAGGCAATTTTAAACACAACTGAGTTACGACCCGTTACGACCAAAGGTGTACCTAATAAAAGTAAATTTAAGTTGCTGAGCAGAATAAATGGAACACTACAGATTGCTGACACTAGGGGGCAGAATTGAGAAAATAATTAAAAGGGCTCCATCTGCTATAATTGCTGAGCAAAGGTCTAACACTAGGTCACATGACCGCTTTTGACCCTCAAGGTCCCTGACGAGGTCGTTTTGGAGGAAGAGGTGTACGAGGACGATGATGATGAAAACGCTGAAAGCAACTGGAGGAACGA
>JAOUQT010023743.1:0-11686 GCA_025769995.1 Xyliphius kryptos
CAGCGATGGATTGGCGCCCTGTCCTGGGTGTATCTGCACAGCGCCCGAGACGTTCTCCCCTGGATGGGCATGGGGAAAAATGCATAACAGATGTAGAAGTCCAATAGATCATTGATTTTCAACCACTATGATAGACTGTCAGGTGGAAATTGTCCAGTTTTACTTTATTGTTCAAAAAATATTTAGTTACTACAAATAATTTGGCGTTGTTTAGTGTCTGTGTCAAAGTGTTGGCTGACTAATTGCACCAGAGTGCGGTCTGATCGGTTCGGCATCTTTTAACTAGCATATCTTTTTTTTTGCTTTTGTCATAATCAATTATCACTTACAGCCTTATTAAATTTGAAAACCTTATTGTATGTACCATGTAACCCAAACAACAATTTAAATATGATAAAAGTGTTGTTTTAGACAGATCTATGCGTCCCCCCCCCTTTTTTTTTATTTAATCTGACTCTAATCTGTTCTTAAAAACTATAACTACATTACATAAAAATCTATTTTATGTTTGAAATAAGGGTAAACTACTAGCTTTTCATGGTTTTGTGCATATTTATAAATGATTTCTACGTTTTACCTCTGAATTATGGTTTAGGTGTATGGGATTTATTTCTACCAGAATCCCATCCACTTTTGTTAAATCCTATTTAGGATTGGCTATGATGGACCCTAATAGACACCAATCAAAAGATATTGAAAATGATATAGGTAAAAAAGAGGGGTAGTCTTAAGGGGTTAAACACCCATCTTTGCCAGTGGGTAGCAGTTAAGCTACAATGTGTCATTTAGTAACTTTTTTGGATGGTGGTGTGCAGGGGGATTATTTTTTATGTAAACAATGTGCAGTGGCTCCAAAAAGATAAAGAAAAAAACTCGGCATTAGATATTACGTCGTTTTTACTGTGCAAACCTTAATCCATCTGTGTTATATTGAAAATGTGTGGGAAATTATGTAGAGAATCAAAAACTGTTACCATGGACTGTTTATCAACTTAGGTCTTACTAGCAACTTGTGCTTTTGAAAAGAAGAATAAACGGGTTAATAAAATGAAGATCAAAAGATCAAAACTGGCAGAAGCATGGATGTGGAAAGATGTGGTAGTTGTGGCAATTGTGTTCATCATGGATTATAGTAGTTTTGGCAACCATTGTTTGAGACATTCATTCTGACAACAATTGTTTTTAGGTATTATAGCAGTTCATATATCATTGTTTCTATTACACACAAACAAGCACGGGCGAAAGAATATACAGTGAGAAATTCCACTTGCTAAACTATTTTTCTTTTGAATTAACCAAGTGGTTTAAACGTATATTAAGAGAAAAGGGGTTTTTGACCCAGATGTAAACAGGCCTCTGTCCTAGCTGTCTTATTTAAAAATATGCAGATTTTTTGTGCTTTAAAAATGTTAATAATATTTTAATTACCATTAACATATTCTGTTAAGTCTCTTTTTAGGAGGGCTGTATTTGGCAGTATAACCTTTTTTTATGATATGTTATAATGGAATGCAAAGTAAAATGACTTTTGTGTATGTGGGTTTGATTGCTGGCATAATGACAGTTGTATTGCTAGATATCTAATTATTAGCATATTTAAATGCATTATATGAATCTTTTATTTTTTTTTAAAACAGCGAGTGACTTTTAAAGTGACTATGTATACACAATGTGCTAGGTCTCTTGTAACAGAATGGTTGACGTTTTGTAATAGTTAATCCAGTTTCATTATATTTTAAGTAAGAGTGTGGTCTGGCAAGAGACAAAATAATCATGAGACAAGCATAATAGGAACAGTGGCTTCTTAAAAGGAACCTGGTCTCATGGGTGTATTCTTTTTTTTTTTTTAGAATAGTTCAGAAGAATGGTTTTATTTTTGTTAAAGATTAGGGATCACTAGGCATATCACTGAAATAATTACTAGAATAATGATAGGATTAAACCTGATTTTAACTTGAATTGACCCTCTGTGCTTTGTAGAAAATGTAGCTCTGTTCATTTGTACTTAAAAATGTACTAGAATGTATTTTTATAACATTTTATTTTCATGCTTCTGCCAATGCATATTTTTCTTTGCATTGTTTTAAAGCAATAATGTACAAATTATGTATGTTTATATATTTTTGATAGTGCTGTTGATCTAAAACAAACCAAGTAGGTCAGATCAACAATAGCTAAATTAAATCTGTTTACATATTAAAGTCAATAATCCCTCTGACCCTTGGTAAAATTGCTCACAGGTGTTCACTATAGCATCCTGGCAGAGATGTAAACCAATTAGTTCAACAGAAATCAGAGTCTCTGATTCTGCTAGAACTAATGCTAGATCAACAATATCTGATGTTACTTTAATTTAGATTAGTCACAAATGTCCCTTTAAGCTTTGCTGCTAATGAAAGTGTTATGATGTTCAATAAAAAGCATATAAGGACATTGTAATTAAGTGGCAAACAGAATTAAACATGATGCACGATATGATCCACAAGAACATCCTAATTAAAATAGGCAGAAACTGCAGAGTACCCAGGTAAGAGAGCTCTCTGTAGTAGCAATGTCATTTCCACACTCCATACTTGAACATGTAATGACAGCATTGACTGACCAAGTTCACCAAATCAACAAGGCTTAACAAAAGTTTTGCAACTTTATTTACAGGAAATAATTAAACCAAACTGGTTGGACTGCAGTGGTGCTGGGGGGAGCCAACAGTAATAAACTTTGATTATGCGTAATTATAGCTTGTGATGCAGCTCTGCCTAATGATTGTGTGCGTGGTTCATAACATTACATGCCACAGAGGGAGAGACTGAACACAAGCTGCATGCTAAGCCCCCCGGAGTGTGATATTCCCTGTTATAAAGCACGCAACTTTACATTAGGTGAAGCCGCGTTATGTGCAATAATTATTCAAAATCAAAGTCCATTACCATTAGCTCTGCCTTCTCTTCCAAGTGTACCGGCCCTCCTGCCACTTGCTGACTCTTAACACGATTACATTCATGACACATGGGGCTTTACAGCATTATTCATTCATAGCCTAACTGTGTCCAAAGTCCCACCAGTCTAGTCATGTTGATGAAAACAATCTCTTTGTGACATGCGCTGTTCCGGGGTTTAAAGGGCGCACACGCTCATTAAGGGAGCTCTGCCTTCTTCCCTGTCAAACCTGTGTAGATGTGCGCTTGCAGCACTGAATAGGTCCAGGAGGCGAGGGTAAGTAAACACAACATGGGAACCTGCACAACGTGTGACAAAACCTAATGTTGGTCTGAGGCCAGAACGGAAACTAAGAGAATATAAACAGAAGACAGAACGTAACAAAAAGAACCAACCAATAAGCAATCACGGATAATTAACTTAAACCAATTAAGTAAATTATTTTTTGAAAACAAAACCGTAAGGAGTGTCTAGCACTCTTTACAATAACATGCTTTATTCTGGTTAAATCGGGCATATTATATATTTTAGTATGACACCTGTTTAACATGATTATTGGATATAAGCTACTTTGTTTATTGTGATTTGTTTTTACACAGAGACAATGTGACATTTGAATTACTTATTAAAAGAATGCCTTTGAACATTTTTGTTCTGGATCCAGCTATAAGGAGCTTATAAGAAATCGCATGATGTCTACTTTTTGATCTTCGCAATGGTGCCCTTGAGCGATCTGATTGATTAAACATCATTAGGTTAAGTCAAACGGTACAACAGTGGTGTCATTTGCATAGGAGTAGACTAAGACTAATTTCATGCTTGCAAATAATTGCTCTCAATGGGAGCATGCATAAAGTAAATAAAATGTGTTTGTACCGAAACCCTAAATCATTCCCCTCCTACTGGTGTGATTTGAGGTAGATTTTTTTTTTTTTGGATTCCACTTTTTCTTATTTTAACTTATTAATCTTATTTATTTGTTTATTTCTTGGTTCTATTACTTCAAATGCTTTGGATGTTAATTTGAGATGGTGTCAATTTTGTGAATTGTTGTTTTTAACTGCTTAATTTTTACTGCCTTTTGTTGCAGAAATACAACTAGAAAAAGAAATAAATATCCAAAAACATTATGTGACTATAAAAATGTGGGGGTATTTTTTCTTAATTAGTTCCCTTAGAGTAGCCACAATGACAGTTGTCTAAATTTGCCAGCTTGAAAAACATTATTTTCTTGTTGACTCTTAAAATTCAGGCTGAATCTTTAAAATTCCCTAAACATTAACTGATCCTTGAATAAATCCAAATAATTGTTAAACAAATCTAAATCTTTAAGTTTGGAGGGAATTTTTGGTTCTTTTGACTCCATAATTAAGTCTGAATTTGTTTGTTACAAAAGCATTCTTAATTCAGAATTTGTAAGCTCACCCTTTTTGTTTCTATTAATGCTGCAAATGTAGCATGGTGTGAATTGATCAGCTTGTGAATCATTATTGTATTAATGCAGATAAAGTGTAGCTCAGACAGGATTTTTTTTTTTTCAATTCTGTCAACTTTATGAGAAAATTAGTAAGATTCTGCACACTTTTTTAGAACCCATTTATGCCAACTGCTTTTTCCATAAACTTGTTTGCAGCAAGGTCACCGCCCCTGAACATGTTTGTGCCAAGGGCATCCACACAAAACCTTTTTGCACTGACTGTGCGTCCTTTGAACCTCTGCGTTCCAAGGGCACCCTTGGAACTGTTATGATAAAATTTTTATTTTTTTTTTGCTAAAAGCACCTTTGTTTGTAAGTTTGGGTGCTCTGTCTGTACAGTATCTCTGTATCTGCCCTGAAAGCATTCCAGAATCTGGGACATGAGCAAAACTTCATGAACAAGCATTCCTTTTCTCAGTTTCTCTGGGAAGTTTCTTTTTTTTTGACAATAGTATATTTTGTCTATTGGAGAAACTTTGCCCGACTTTATCTTACGCCATAAAGCCTTAAACATATTGCAACCATATTGACTTAGGGATGTGGACGTTTTTATCTCTTTTGTTGACCTCTGTATTTCCTCTGGCAAGAAATGTTTGAAGTTATATATTTTTTATCCTCTCATGTATCTGTGTTTTTATAAAAAGCATAATTTAGACCATTTTTAATTACCATACCATGGTACTGGATTTTTTTTAAATTACATTTTTATTCTAACTGTGGCCACACTGTCCAAATGTTTTCGGTTTTGATGCTGGCTTGGTTGAGGTAGTTCAGGTAGATTTTGCATGAATTATGTAGCAGTAGCATGGGTATATAGCATGTGTTGTCATATCATGTTGTTGTGGGTATATAGGTTGCTCAGTTACCCATGAAAATACAGGAATGATAATGAATAAGAGGCCCTGAAAACCTTTAGCAGACATGACAGCAGATAAATGGAAACAAGCCAGCGATTGCATTAAACAAAATGGAACACAAGCATAAGTGTACAGGAGTAAATATATACCTAAAATGGTTATAAGATTATTTGTGAGCATGTAATTGCAAAGAATTGCATGACTACGGTTTTACAGTTGTGGTAATAATATAAGGTGGTCTTAGAAGGCCAACCAACATGAATAAAACATACGATAAGTATGTACTGCAAATGAAAAAAATCACCAGATTGTTTGCAATGTAAGAAAATACCCCATAAAAAAACCCCATAAGAAGTAGACCTTGTGTAAATGACACTATTTTTTAAAAGTGACAGACCTCAAGTAAAAGCACAACAGTGCTAACAGTTAGCGCTTACACAAGCTAAAACACAAATGCAGTGCAGCACAAAGGGTCAGCCCATCAGTCCATCATGTTGTTAGCAGAGCGGTCCCACCAGAACACTGAACACACAATAGCTGCAGCTATTCAGCAATATCAGAGAGATGTGCAGTGAATCCTAGTACCTTACTGAAGTAAAAAAAAACTGCATAAGGGAATTGTTGTTGAAGTAAAAGTTGAAATGATTGTGTCTTACAAATAATGATAATGGTGGTATTGAGATGAAGAGTTTCTGAAAAATTACATGTAGACACCATGCATTTTTTACATTTAGCCATTTAGCAGACACTTTTTTACACTTGGGGCTGGACGACCTCCGGCAAAACTGACTTGGGGCTGGATGGCCTCTGACAGACTGACTTGAGACTGGACGGCCTCCGCCAGACAGGCTTGAGACTCGACGGCCTCCACCAGACAGTCTTGGGGCTGGACAGCCTCCTCCGAAACGGCTTGGGTCTGGACGGCCTCCGACAGACTGACTGGATGGCCTTCGCCAGACAGGCTTGGAACTGGCTGGCCTCTGGCAGACTGACTTGGGGCTGGACCGCCTCCGGGGGACTTACTTGAGGCATACTCTAATCCGACCAAAAAAAAAAGGAAAAAATGGGCTCACCTATCAAGCACTCTGGCTCCAATATGTGTGTGGTCCTTCATACTGTTGCGAGTGCGCTTCCCGGAACCCAACATAATGTGGCGCAGAGAGGAGCCAGGTTGGAGAAAATGACATAAAAACGTCCAAAAAACGGTGAAAAACACTATCTAAATAGACACGCTTAACATTAAAGTCAGATGATAAATCAGTATCCAATTCTACAGATAACATATTCCTACTGCTTTAAATCTTATTAGCTGTCTTTCCTTTGAGTGCCCTGCAATTGGAAGAAAAAAAATCACAGAGATTTAACAAACAGTTGTTGTGGTTTTGGTTGTCTCTATGTTGAAGGTTAATTAGTTATACAGTTTCAGCACTTCTTCTTTTGGTGGTCTTGTTTATTAAGCCTTTTCTGACCTGGAAGTTAAAGGCTGAGGAGTTGTTGCACTGGGCTGTTGAGCACTCTTTACGGTTTCTTAGGGTTACTTAAGCAAAAAGACACAAGAGGGCGTGCATTATTGTGAATAATCCACGAAAAAGAGTCGTTATTAGGCACTAAGCGCAAGCGGAGACAACTAAAACCACAATAACTGTTTGTAAAAGCTTTTTTTTTTCTTTCCTTCTTTTACAAAATTGTTACCAACACGCTATAATAAAACACTATGATAAAAAAAATCAAGCTTTGATTCATAAATGCATTTACTGAAAGCAAAATTGCTAATAAACTCGTCTTCCGCAACGTAGTCCAATCATTTTTTATTTATTTATTTTTTTACATGAAGTAAAATATTTTCGGTTTCTTTAACAATCATGTTAATGAATGCAGTTGATGGAAAAACTTCGAAAAAAAAAATATATTTTATGTCACACATTTATACGAATGCGAGAATAATGTCATAGCTAGACAAGTGGCTCAGCCAATCAAATAAAGGACTGGAACTACCCATTTTATAATGATGTTTTAGTCACATTGATTATATGATGTATACTCAGACACAATCTTAACCACATCAATGCATTTCAAATCCAGCATTGTCTTGTCATGTCATTATATTCATTCATTAATTATCTTCTGCTAATTCGTTTATGAGGGTCGCGGGGGGGTTCCCCATGCCCATCCAGGGGAGAACGTTTCTGGCACATCCACCCAGGACAGGGCACCCATCGCTGGGTCCACACTCACTCAGTCACATACACACACTATACAGGGCAATTTAGCGCATTCAATTTACCTTCATGTATTTGGAATGTGGGAGGAAACCGGAGAACCCGGAGGAAACCCACGCAGACACGAGGAGAAAATGGAAACTCCCAGATTGGGATTCGAACCGGGAATCCTCAGCGCTGAGAGGCGAATGTGCTAACCACTAAGCCACTGTATCGCCCTATGTCATAATATTAAGAGATAAAAATGGTCCATATTCTCAGTAAACTTTTATTTATTATTCGGCTTTAGAAAAGCATTAACTAAAGGTAACTTTTTGACTTTTATTTTCTATAAGGGTATAAGAACATGAAAATGAAACCAAAGCTGTATTTAGATTATAGATAACTATGATTTTAAATAAATAAAGATGCCAAGTAAATATTCCATATAAATTTAAGATTAAATATAAGTGTATTTATATGTGAACTTACCATTTCTATTTAAAACACTTGAACATGTAGTAGCTACCCAAGTTTTCACGTTTCTCACACATAACAATCTTTTTAAAACTAATCAGTCTGGCTTTAGGAGTGGTCACTGCTTTTTGCGGCCCAACGCTAAGTCCAAATCCTTTGTCCTCATCCTGATGGACCTCTCTGCTGCTTTTGATACAGTGAATCATCAGATGCTATTGTCCACACTTTTCAATCTAGGCTTTTCTGGTACGACACTTGGATGGTTCTGCTCCTATCTAACAGTTAGGACCTTTCAAGTGTCTTGGGACAGGGATGTTTCTAACCTTCACCAGGTAATCACTGGAGCCCCGCAGGGCTCAATATTGGACCCCTCCTCTTTGGATTTTCTTACCATTGCTATGCTGATGACACTCAGCCTAATTTGGCTTTTTCCCCTGACGACCCCTCAATCTTGACTAGGATATCAGCCTGCCTCACTGGCATATCTGATTGGATGAAGGCCCGTCTTCTCAAATTAAATCTGGCAAAGACTGAGCTACTTATAATCACAGATAAACCCTCAACTCATCATGACATGACCCTACAAATTGATGGCTAAATTCACAAATTCTAACTCCATTTCATTTACCACTACTAAATGGTGGAACGACCTTCCTAAAGCCATCCGTAAGGCTGGGTCACTTAGCATTATCAAAAAACTTGAAACACACAATCAACAGACACTTGCTATTAAAAAAAAGATTGAGGGTTGATAATACAGTGTAGCTGTTTTTTTCCCTAACTTACTGACTTGTGGTGTTATCTTATTTGTAAGTCGCTTTGGATAAAAGCGTCTGCTATATGACTAAATGTAAAATGTATGTAGCTGAATACCTGTGCTTCATTGTAGTAGAAAATTTTATAACAACATAAAAGTTGAAATACAATTGTTTTTGTATGAGTGATGGCTTTAAAGGCTTGTGGCAAGTAAAATACTCGCAAGATGCCAATCCATCCACGGTGTTGCAATTAATCGCAAAGGAAACCATCAAATGTAGGAAAGTGAAAAACCCAAGGTGATGGTATGTAATCACAGTGCCATGTTTCAGCCTTGTAGGTACTTATATGACACTGGAGGGGTCTTGAGGTTGATGGCGATATCCAATGAACCATTAAATTGAGGAAAGTGAGACATTTAATTTTTTCAAGGACATGATGGGAAATGAAGAAGTCAAGTTTCAGATTAGTCGGTACCAAAGTGACTCTAGCAGTGTATTGCATTCAGTGGCAATATCGAACGAATCATCAGATGTATAAAGGTGAGAAGTATTTAGTTTTTAGACATGATCGAAAATCACCATGGCAAGTTTCAGCCTTGTAGGTACTTGGAAAATGGAAGAATAAATGATCAGTTAGTCAGTGAGGGATTTGGCGTTTATAGGTATAGATAAAGTAACGTGGCTCATCTACAGGTTCCCAGAATTTTCTATAATGTATCTAAGTATCTACTCGAAATCCTAATTTTACTACAAATGTATGTACAAATTAAGTTGGTAATAAAAAAATTACATACAGTAGAGGCCAAATGTTTGGACACACCTTCTCATTCAATGAGTTTTCTGTATTTTTAAAACTATTTACATTGTAGATTCTCAATGAAGACATCAAATCTATGAATGAACACGTGGAGTTATGTACTTAACAAAAAAAAAGTATAATTACTGAAATACTGTTTTAGATTCTAGAGTCTTTAAAATGGCCACCTTTGCTCTGATTACTGCTTTGCACACTGTTGGCATTCTAATTAATTATACTACTTAACCCTTTTAGGCACACCTGAAAACTATTTCAGGTAACTACCTCTTAAAGCTCATTGAGAGAATGCCAACAGTGTGCAAAGCAGTAAACAGAGCAATGGGTGGCTATTTTGAAGAAACGAGAACATAAAACATGGTTTCAGTTATTTCACTTTTTTTTTGTTAAGTACATAACTCATCATTTGTTCATTCATATTTTTGATGCCTTCCGTGAGAATCTACAATGTAAATAGTAGTTGTGGGGAAAAAAAAAACACATTGAATGAGAAGCTGTGTCCAAACTTTTGGCCTGTACATAAAACAATACATGAAATTAAACCAAGTCAGAGGTTAAAAATGATATTGAGATACAGTATTGAGGTGGATGTAGCACATTTGGATCTTACGTTGTGGATTATTTAGGATGCTACGGCTGTATGTATGTATTGTTCAGTGTATAAGAGTATCAAAGTAGTCTATATGTATGTTTCAAACTAAGTCACTTACTCTGTTTTCTCTTTGTCTATGTCTGTTTACATTGTTTTAGGTACGGTTTTGGTGGAAAATATGCAAATAAACGGTCGGACACAAAGCCCAGAGCCTACCATCTCACTAGCACTGCTGGAGAATTATGATCGCTGGGTCTTATTGGACCCTGCGCTTCAGAGACTCTACCTCAACAGCACTGGAAGAGTTTTAGACAGAGATGTGAGTGCACTTACTAACATTCTAACATTTTAATAAAAGCATGGAGATTTGCTTCCAATGGTTCTAATATAATAAAAACTTAAGGCAGAAAAATTAACTATAATATCAGAGCAGCAAACAGCAAATTCCTCAAGCTGAAATCAAAATTGTCAAATATCTCCAGAGTATTCACTTTATTAAAACACATCAACTGCTGCCTTAAATATTCTGTTCTGGTCGACTGCAACTTTACACACATACACACAATGTTACTGTTACTGTTCTTAGGAGAGTTTGGGGGAAAAAATTAAACAAAAAACTTAGCAAAATGAACCAGAAAAGCACAGATAATAACAATAAAACAAAATATACTTAATAATGAAACACCAAGAAGATAACAAACAGCAAAAACAACTAACACAATAAATACAACAGTGAATAACCAAAGGGGAAAAGAACTTACAATGTATGAACCAGGATGAAGCATGCACAAATATAACCAACAAAAACAAACCTCAGTTAAAAACATCGCCTCAAAGTGCTATTCTAGTTTGGTGTGCAATGTGATTTGTGGTCGAGTGTTTCTGCTGCATGCCTGAAGGAGTTTGGACGAGGCCCTTTAGTGGGGGAGACATAACGGTTATGGATCTTTCCTACTCTGAAAGTTCTGGCACCAGTGTTGTAAAAGATTCAAGAAATGAAGATGCAGGCAAGCATGGAAGGAATTTAAAACTAGTTTTATTGCCATGATAGGGAAAAAGAGCAGATAAAACAGCCTTTAATTGAAATTATTGGTGTAATAAAGAACTTTTCAGCACAGTGCCAGAAACGCAATGTCATACACACACACACACACACACACACACACACAGACGCACACAAAGATGGGTGTTTCAGCTATATTCTGCAAGTGTCCTCTTTAAAACACCTGCCACACGAACACTCTCACAGACAATTGCTCAGATTGCTTCCCAGTCGTGTGTGCCTACCACTTCATTCACCATCTGCATAAATCACACTTTTACTGCTGCATCAAGCACATATTTCAGCAGTTTTTTGACACTACCCTATGTGTTCAGGCACAGGACCAAGTTCTAGGGCCATTCAGATGTCTGCATTTTGAGCACTGTAGTGTGACCAATAGGTCAAAGTTCAGTTATTCATGTAACTTGTAAACCAAATGGCCATTTAACAACACATGGTCATAAATCCTGAGACAGTGAAGAAAACAAAAGGCTGACCGCAAATAGAAACAAGGTGTTAGGATGTTGATCATTT
>JAOUQT010023752.1:0-11686 GCA_025769995.1 Xyliphius kryptos
GCCCATCCAGGGGAGAACGTCTCGGGCGCTGGGCAGATACACCCAGAACAGGGCGCCAATCCATCGCTGGGTACACAATCACTATACAGGGCAATTTAGAGAATTCAATTTACCTTCATGTTTTTGGAATGTTGGAGGAAACTGGAGAACCCGGAGGAAACCCATGCAGACACAGGGAGAACATGCAAACTCCACCCAGATTGGGATTCGACCGGGAATCCCCAGCTCTGAGAGGCGAATGTGCTAACCACTAGGCCACCGTGTCACCTGGTTCCAATGTACATTTTAAAAAAATAAAAAATAATCACTGCTCATCTGATTTTGCACTTGTCTTGTATCTTTGGAGGTAAAGTAAATAGACAGAGAGGCACGCGTCAGCCAATGCAGCATTCTCTTTGCTATGGTAACCACTGCTCATTTACTGGTTACTCTTTTCTTTAAATTTGTGATATTGGGAGGCAAAATTTCAAAACATAAATGCGGATTTTGGTTCATTGGGGAAATGTTTCTCAGTTTATTTGCATGAATATGTATGTTTAAAATTGTGTTTGAAGGCTATTTAAAAAAACTGTAAAATAAAAAAAATATATAAAAGTGGGCTTAATGAACGTGAAAACATGTGGGTTCCGCAGTGAGACCAGTTGAATGTGTTTGTCTGTCCTCTGCACATTAATTAGTAATGAATAATTGCTTTTTAATTGCACAGTTAACCCTGTAACTCAGAGGACATCAGACTGGTCTGAAAGCTGGCAGCTGTACTGTGTTTCTTCCTTTAATCAGACTGTGACTCAGGAACGTCTCATTACTAAAATATATACAGAGGCTCCGCTAAGCCGAGTGATACAAATAGGAGCTGGAGGCAGAATAATGTAAGAGCAAAGTCGTTCTAATAGGACATATCCACTAACCGTGTCAGATCCGCGGACTGAATCACCAAAAACACAAAAAAACTCACATTTCCCAAAGTACAACAAACATCAAATCAATCACTGTATCTGTAAGATATAAATGAATATTGATCTTATAGGAGGATTGCTTCTTTTAAAATGATATAACAAAAAAAACGATCACAAACTATAATTCAGTGTGAGTGTATCAGAGTGCATATGTGTGTGTGTGTGTGTGTGTGTGTGTGAGAGAGAGAGAGAAAATGGATCAGAGTGCATGTGTGTAAATTATAGTGAGAGTGTGTGTGAGGGTATCGGAGTGCGTGTGTGATAGTGTGTGTATGAGAGAGAGAGAGAATGGATCAGAGTGCATGTGTGTGAATGATAGTGAGAGTGTGTGTGAGTGTGAGGGTGCCTGTGTGATAGTGTGTGAGAGTGTGTGTGTGTGTGTGAGAGAGTATCAGAGTGTGCGTGTGTGGAATAAAAAAGTGAGTGGGTGTGAGTGATAGATTGAGTGTGTGAGAGTGGTTTATATTAAATTTAGGTATAACATAAATTATGTGGCGTGAAGTTATGGTTAACATATATTTTTGAATGTTTCGATTAAAAATTGTCCATTAAAAAAGATAAACGTTAGAGCAGAATATTTTAAAACCTTTAAATTATTAACATAATAATCATAACCGTGAGCTCGCTTCTCAACAGAGGCTTTTCTTCTTGAACACTTCTGCTATATTTTTTACTCTGAGCTGCAGCCTTCAAAATCAACTTGATCACTTTCCTTAATTTCTTATTTAATGACTTATTTGAGGTATGTGATAAATAGTCACATCTGGCTAAAAATAACAGACCTATAAATCAACAGTGACTCCAGGATGTCACGCCTGCGTTGTGGACAGGGAGGAATGCCAGGTAACTAAATACTAAATATTTATTTCAAACCTGGAAACAAAAGTCCCTCTAATGTAATATACTAACAAACCAATAACAAAAATTCAGATAATAAACTAAACAAGATGGAAAACTGAGGGCAATAAGTTAATCAACTGAAAAAATACAAACCAACAGGTAAGGAGTGCCTAGCGTTCCTTACACAGGACAGAGCTTATTTGTTTTTTTGATGCAGTGAACAAGGAGGGAGAAGGTTCTTATTATTTAAGACAATTGTTCCCAAGAAGAAGTAATACGAAGTTAAAGGAATGTAGAGACGAAAGAGTGAAACCTGAGAAAATGATGTGGAGGTCATTAGAGGACATTGCTAAAAGATTTTTTTTAGCAACTACTGAGAACCGTTATGAATCTAAAGAACCTTTATTAAACTCACGTTGTTAAAAATCATACTTGTATTACAGTAGTTAGTGAGAGTATGTGTTACAGCAAGGGTTTTTAATGGGTCTTGACCTGGGCCCCCACATGTTCTCAAGGTCATTAAGTTGCAACCCACTTTTACACAACACAACTCGAACAAATTTATTTTGAAAAAAAAAACATTCAAACATACTGAACATTTTAACATATTGTAAGTATGCATGCAATTCAATTTAAGAAAAATAATTTTAAGAAACAGGATATTTTGCTCCAAACATCATCACAAATTTAAAGATAAGGGTAACCGATAAACAAATGGTGGTTACCATTGCAATGACAATGCCCTTTTTTATATAACAGACAAGTATAAAATTAAATGAGTATTAATGATTTTTCTTTTTTCTCAAGTACAGTGGAACCTCTGTTTTCGTTGCTAATCCGTCTGCAAACAATCGGTCAAATCTGAAAAATTGAGACGACTATTTTCATTCGAAATCAATGTAAATCCAGTTAATTTATTATAGAGACTCCAAAATACACTAAATATATTTTTAGGGAATAAATGAAGAGATGGGCGGCATGGTGGCTTAGTGGTTGGCACGTTCACCTCTCAGCGCTTGGGGGATCCAGGTTCGAATCTTGATCTGGGTAACGTTTCCATGTTCTCCATGTTCGTGGGGGTTTTCTCCGGGTTTTCCAATTTCCTCCCACAGTTCAAAAAAAAGGATTCAAGGTAAACTGAATGCTCTAAATTGCCTATATAGTCTCTGTGTGAGTGAGTGTACCAAACAATGGATTGGCGCTCTGTCCTGGGGGTATCCTCCCAGCACTCGAGACGTTCTCCTATAGGGAAGCCTCCTGCGACCCTTAAGGATTAAGCAGAAGATAATGAATGAACAAATGCGTAAATGTAGAGTTTAATATTGAAAACAGAACAAAGAAATTAAGTATACAGTATTTTTTATATTCTTTAATAAAAAAAATAAAATAAAAGTCTAATATAGAAAACAATTAATATTTAAATAGCACTGCATTTACACATTTCTCTCCATCTGTTTTTGATCCCAATTAAATAATTTGCCACTATGAAACTTATCGTGGACGGGGACTTTCTGTACATGTGGTTGATTTCAGCGATCTTAATGGCACTCTGGTATTTTTGAACGATTTCCTTCTTCAACTCGTCCTGTTTCTGCTCTTTTTCTTTGATGTGCTGCTGGATCTGCAAACTTTTTGTCTGATGGTGCTAAAGGTAAAGCCTTAACTTCACTTTTACTTCTCAAGGCAAACATGACGAGGACAATGAGACAAGTCCACGTCACGTGATCACGGCAACTAAATACGAGGCAACCGGCGAAAACAGACAGGAAAATTTTAAAGGAGAAAATAAATAAAGAGGTCAACGAGAACAGACGTTCCACTATATTAATTTTTTTAAAAGCTGTTGGCATCCCACCATTTGAGAAACCCTGTGTTAGAGGATGTGTGTGGGAGAATGTGAGAGAGTATGTGTCATCTTTTAATATTAACAAAACAATGAAAAAGAATGAAACATCCACTAAAACCAAAATGAACATCTTCCATTCTAAAGTTTTCTTGGTATTTCAGTTAAAACACATATTTATAATCAGTTTTTTTTAATATTAATTTTAACTTCAATAAGACCAGCAGTACTAGAACTAGATTTTTAAAGTCATTGCCCTTTTTCCTTAAATTCGAAATACAAAATTGGTAATAAATTGATAAATAAGTCAGTCTTGTGTTTGTAGACCTCGCAGTGACGTGATCACTCAGGAAACCTTGCACCCGCTGCTCTGTATCTGTAATATTTTACTGTAGTCAGGAAGGAACGGTCTTAGTCTCTCAGGACTTTTGTCCTGGTTTTCTATATGAATTTGTCCTAAATTAATGTGGGTCACACTAAAGCTAACACTCTGCTTCTTCTACAGTATCTACACATTTGTTTTTATATCCTCAACTAGTAGAACACTTTAAATTAGCCATGATTCTCTCTGTATAATGATTAAAAAACTTTAGTAAAAAACATAATTTATTATCTATCTATAAAATATTTGAATTGAACACAATAAATATGAAATGTTTGGTTTATCTTAAGATCTTATAAAATGTCCAGTCCGTATACTTGAACTTTACTTATTTTGGGAGGATGCCTTATTTTCAAGACATAATTAAATCAAATAACTTCAATAATAATTCATTTTTGAGTTATAATGGAACATGAAGCTGATCTGTATCTAATCAGTGTGAGATTGATCCATTATCTTGACTTTGTTGGAATTAATTTATTGGCGTATGGTGATGAAAGGTCAGATTAAGTCTGAAGGGGTAAATCAGTTCAGATCATTATCCAGTGTCAGTGGCGGTATCGTTTACCCTCCTCCTACACAGAGTAATGCTCTGATCGGTGCTTTGCTAATCACCTTAACTCCAACTTGCCTCGGGCTTCCACAGATGTGACTATGACACCTATAATTTTTTTTTAATTCCTTGTTAAATTGATGTGTTTGCTCATTTAGCACATTTGTGGCATTGGTTTGAAAAAGCCAACCTGTTCGTCTTTAAAGATTCATCTTTTAATGTACAACATTAAAATTTGGCAGTATCGTAGTACCCATAGCCACTTAGGTTGCTTGTTCTTTTTGAAGCAATATGAAGTACGGTTTTCGTGCCACAAGTTTTTTCACAAACTTCCCCTTTTAGCTATTATACTAAAAACATAAAACTAGAGCTGAAATCATGGTCAGCATACATTTAGCATTCATCCATCCATTATCTTCCGCTTATTCCTCTATTAGGGTTGCGGTGGTGTTCCCTCATGCTTATCCAGGGGAGAACATCTCAGGCGCCATTTTTGGATTGGTACACCCAGGACAGGGCACCAATCTATCGCTGGGCACATACTCACTCACTCACACATGCACACACAAACACACACACTATGCAGGGCGGTTTAGAGCATTTAATTTGTGGGAGGAAACCGGAGAACCCAGAGAACCATGTGTTTATGTTGCACCATGGTCCTGGAGGAACATTGTTTCGTTTCACTGTGTACTCTGTATAGAGCTGAAATGACAATAAAAACCACTTGACTTGACTTGACTTGACTTGAAAACTCACGCGGACAGGGGGAGAAGATGGAAACTCCACCCAGATTTGAACCGGGAATCCCGAGCACTGAGAGGCGAACATGCTAATCATTAAGCCATTGTGACTCCCTACATTCATACATTATTTAGAACAAAATAAACATTTAGAAAAAAAATGTGCAGAATAATCTACGAGCACAACTGCAATTTCACCTACAGTTATAGGTTCCTCCATCACCATCCCCCTGGGCGTTATGTATTATTGTCTCGGATCATGTTTTTTAGATGGATACAGTATGTTTCATGAGTTTTGCATCATCCTGTCAGAGTTCATTTGGCAGTAATGACCGTCTCGCTGTACATTATCCCTGATGTGTTTAATAACATTGCAGGTCTCAGGTGCGCTTTCACAGGAATCAATGGGTCTGTAATAACCAGTTAGTAGCTAAACAAATTCATATCTCAAAATAAAAACAGTCTGCAGTTTTTAGACATACATGTAATTATGCTGGTGTTTAAATCTCTGCATGGCTTTGCTCCTTTTTATTTAAGTATCTCACCTTCCTACATTTGATGGTCTGGTCTGAAAAATTTCCTCTTTATTGCACACATACAGTATCACAAATACAAACCAGTATAGGGCAGGGGTGTCCAGGGGTGTGATAATGTAAAGACATTTTTACACCACAAAAAGTAATGTAAAAATACACATAAAACCACTTTTATTGTCACAATGAGTTTTATTTTTTAGGTGGCAGTATAACTGCAGCTCATCTGTCGTGTTCAAATTGTCAACAATCAGTAGTTGTGCGACGTCAGAAGGACACTGCAAAAAATTAAATCTTAAGTCAGAAAATCTTAGTGTAACAAGTCTTGTTTTTGACTTGAATAGTTTTATAAGATAAATAATGTACAGAGGTTGGTCAGTAAAACTGAAACACCTGGTTTTAGACCACAATAATTGATTAGTATGGTGTAGGGCCTCCTTTTGCAGCCAATGCAGCATCAATTTGTCTTAGGAATGACATCTACAAGTCCTGCACAGTGGTCAGAGGGATTTTAAGACATTCTTCTTGCAGGATAGTGGCCAGGTCACTAAGTGATGCTGGTGGAGGGAAACATTTCCTGACTCGCTCCTCTAAAACACCCCAAAGTGGCTCATTAATATTTATATCTGGTGACTGTGTAGGCAAAGGTTAGATGTTCAACTTCACTTTCATGTTCATCAAACCAATCTTTTAAACTCTGGTATGTCACCCATGATGTTGTGTACATTGCAATATTTTGGATAAAACTGTGCTCTTACCCTGCTAACTGAACCTTCACACTCTGCTCTTACTGGTGCAATTTGCAATTAATGAAGATTGGAAGTTGGGAAAGTTTTCCAAAATTGGATATTTTGTTAGAGATTTTTGTCTTCCAGTTCAGTAAAATGATTATTTAGTCACTATTATAGAAGTAAGGATAAATGTTTACAGATGTTTTTGAGTTGATAGAGATGAAAGGTTGCCAAGCAGGACCATGTTGGGAGAGAGTGGGATGCTGAGGGTGAGGATCTTGGCTAACTCTCCCATGACCGCCAACCAAAAATGCATAAAAGGGCGCAATTCCAGAATGCATGGTGGGGATTATCTGTTACAGTAGTACAGACTGTAACAGATGTCAGTGAAGCTTTTTTTATAAGTGGTGGTGTGTGTTCTGTGCATTTTGTTGGATGACAGTGTGAATGTGTTGTTTTTTATTTGTTTTTTTTCTGTCTGAAGCTCTGAAAACCATTTGTCTGTTGGTAATGTGGTGGCAGTGTCATGACAAGAGAAATGTTAATAGATTTGAGAGAGTAGTTTCATGGATTTCAGTGAATTTATTGTTAGAAATGGATTTGGGCGGGTACCTACAAAGCTGAAACTTGGCGCCGTCAGTCCTTATCTTGTCCTACTGATAAATTCCCATAAGAAAGCAAGCACATGGACACCGTTGTTACAACTCACGCTATATTCATTCCACATATTTATTTCAGATTTTTACTCGCCCCAAACCTCACTCTATAATAATATAGATCATTTAAAATATATACTTCACTATCACTCATTCAAAAATAACTGCCTTTTAACTTGCACGTGGTTATCAAGTTCTCCACCGTAGGGCAGCACAGGGATTTCGCTAATTCTGAATAAATTACAGGAAAGACGTGTAACTGTACTTGGACCAAATAACCTTTTGATTAATTCACAATAATAAACAGGGTTGAGTGACTTATTGCTTTAAAAAATGCTTACAAACACGCTATAATAAAAAAATTATATATAATATAATAAATATTCATTTAATATTCATTCATTATTGAAAGCAAAATCATTAATAGGGCTGCACAGTGGCTTAGTGGTTAGCACGTTCTCCTCTTAGAGCTGTAAATTGTTCGAATCCTAATCTGGGTGGAGTTTCCATGTTCTCCTTGTGTCCGCATGGGTTTCTTCTGGGCTCTCCGGTTTCCTTCCACAGTTCAACAACATAGATTCAAGGTTTATTAAATGCTCTTAATTTCCCCATGTAATGTGGGTTTGAGTGTGTGCACAGCGATTGGATGGGCATGGAAATCCCGCCGCGACCTTGGATTAAGCGGAAGATAATTAGTTGTTAATCTGCTTCACAACATAATCTAGTCTGGTTATTAAAGTGAACACTAATCGCTGAGTAACAGGTTTTCGGTTTCTCTAACAATCACATACTGTCATTTAGTGACCAAATTACAGAATGCACTTTAGAAAAAACCTTGTGAAAAAGATTTATTGTATGTCACGCATTAATACGAATGTAAAGCGCTCAGAGTTGTGTGTTATTGTTAATAATGGCACGGCTGGACAAATAGCTCAGCAAATCAGATTTAAGGAGCAGAACTACTGGTTTTATATGTTATACACCGGATGATAAGGGTAAAAGGACTGGAGTCTAGTGTTCAGCACCCCCTCCCTCTCGATTGGTGATTATTTACTGCCCACCTGTCGTGACATGTGTAGCAGAAAATAATCCCCCTCTGACTGGCTGAATCAATACTGTTTCAATTAAAGGGACCTACTGCCCCCCACCACCACCCGCCTTTTGATAAACCAGCAGGACTCAAACTAGGCAGTGCTCTAATCTGATCTGCCTAAACTCAATCAGCTGAAAAAAAACTCTGAGTCAAACAGAGAATAAACTAAGCAATATATTCAGTCAGCGGCCACTTTATTAGATTCTCCTTCTTTAGTATACTCTCCGTGTCAATTGTTTTAGTTCCAATGACCATACCGATGGACTTTGTAGTTTTACACTTATAGACTGCAGTTCATCTATTTTTCTACATACTTTAGTAATCTGTTTTTATTTATATTATTTCATATTATATTTTAAATATTATCTTATGTTATCTACACTAATACAAAGTCAAAGCCCTCACTGACTCATCACTAATTCCCCCACTTTCCGAGTACCTACAAGGCTGAAATTTGGCATCATGATTCTTTATCATGTCCTTAGAAAAGAACTTCTCACCTTTCTATGTTAAATGGTTTGATGATATCAAACCTATGATGCCACCAAGGTCACATTGGGGTCTTTCTGAGTTCCTACACGGCTGAAACTTGGCACCATGCTTACCTCATTTGTTTTTGGAAAATCCAACAGGTTCTCGCTTTCCTACATTTGATTGTTTGTTGTTTATCGTCATCGAGCGGAACCCCTCGGATGGACTGGCGTCTTGGCAAGTGCCTAAAATTCTAAAACTTTTCGCCATCATTTCTAATGAAAACTTACTGATAAATTCCCATAAGAAGGTAAGGACAGCGTAGTCACAACTCACACTCTATTCATTCCATATATTCATTTCAGATTTATAATCACCCCAAACCTCACTCTATAAGCATACATTAATTTGAAATATTTAAACTGCAGAGCCATCACCCATTCATAAACTATTGCGTTCTCCACCATAGCGCAGCAGGTTATTCTGCTCGTTTTCAAATGGTTTAGAAAAATATGAGTAGAAACTCACAGAAATGTAGGAAGAACATACAGAAACACTCATGTCTGCCCTGTCAAGGAATCAAACCCTGGATCTACTGTATTAAAGTTCCAACCTGCCAGTGAAGGTTCCACGAAAGACTAAAGAGCATCAGAAGGCACTTTCATTTCAAAAGAGGAAGGTGGATATTTTAAAGACTGAGAGACATCAGAGAGACGACCCTGAATGATGTTTAATCATGCTTTAATCTGTGTTTCCATAACTGTATTCAGACATGGTTGTTGGAAAAAAAAAAACAGAAAAAAGAAAAACGCTAGACATCTAGCATTAAGTAAATGCACACGCGCCAGACTTTTCTTCCGTTGCCATAGCAGCGATCTCGCCTCTTAACCCGCTTTGTCTGTTACAAGGCTGAAACACTCTTCACTGTTGCTTAGCACTAAGCACTGAAAATGCTGTGAATGTGTGCATGTGTGTTTGTGCATCTCTCTCTCTCTCTCTCTCTCTCTCTCTGTGTGTGTGTGTGTGTGCGTGTTTGTGTGCTGTGTGAGTTATCCTGCTGGCGTGTGAAACACACAGATATGACAGAGAACATACACTTTCTCTTTCTTGATCACCAATAATATTAAAATTATGCAAATTTGGACATATTGCAAATCTTTCTCTCTCGCTCTAAATCAGTTAAACAGATGAAAACAGAGTCTTTATGCCTGATCATGGGTCAGTTCTTCTGTACAGTATGGGCTTAACTGTTTATTTCTCACAGTGCATTGAGTTTGTACATGGTTTGGGTTTGCTTACCAGTTTACTGCTGCCGCTTCAGAACACTCCACACATGGTATCCACTCAGTGCAGGTGCAAGTGTGCGTGTGTGTTCTGGACATATAGTCTCATGAAGCACCGTTGAAGATATGTTCTCATAATGCCATGAGACAATCATACCATAAAACCGGTAGTTCTGGTCCTTAAATCTGATTGGCTGAGCCGTTTTTCCAGCCATGACTTCATTAACAATAACACACACTTCTGAGCACTTCATCAATGCGTGATAAACAATATATTATTTTCCTGCTGTTTGTTTTTTGTGAACTGCGTTCTGTAATTTGGCCACAAGACGGCAGTATTTGATTGTCAGAGAAACTGGAAACTTTTTACTCAGCGTTCACTTTTAAAACCTAACTATATTATGACGCAGATGACCAGATTATTAACGATTTTTCCTTCAATAAACGCAAAAATGAATCAAACTTTGTTTTCCCTTTTATCATAGTGTGTTTGTAAGCATTTTATAAAAGCAATAAGACACACGAGGTAAAAGGCAATGTGCTCACTGCCACATGACTAATTTACTGTACTCTGCTTCACGTCATGCCTGATAACATCTCTTTACTGTGATTTATTCACAATAATGCCGCCGTTTCGAAACCTTTTTGCTTTAATATGTATGCACTAATAAAGATTATGTTTCTATGGTAACGCATTGGTCCTAAGTAAAAAGAAAGGCAGTTAAATTGATTAACACTTTTATTGTTTTATTGATGTCTTGTGACTGATCCTTTTGGCTCATTAAATAAAACTGAGCATTATCTGTAAACACGTTAAAGTCTCATCTCATTCGTGTACAGGTTTTATCTGTGATAGTTCCCCGTGCTTTTCGTTTATGGACTCACTTTTTTGGCTGCACCTTCATATTAAATTTAATTTTTTTTCTCGTAAAGCTCTGTGAGCTGCTTCCGTCTGTGCAGAGCTGATTTAGTGTATTGGTTTACACACCCTCTGGGTCCATATGTCCTAAAAACACTGTACAGGGCAGACATTTCTCTCCATAATGCAGTTTGGCCTTACATAACAGCTTGTTTTCCCCATGCCTATACACTCCCTTACCCTCGGTCATGTAGCGCTCCCTCTCTGCTCCCTGGGCTTCATGGGCATTAATACGGAGTAGATTGTGGGAGGACTGAACCTGTCTGTATCTCTTTAGTGCAGCTGCAGGAAGCGTGTGGGAGAAAACATTGCTTTCAAAATAACACACAGCTACATTTATAAAGCAAATGTCTCATTAAAGCATTCAGAAGAATTTCATTAAAATTTTCTTCTGTTGTAACATGAATTTACTTTGATCTTCATCACGAGGCATGGGGAATCGTTACATTGGTAACACTTTACCTAAATCTGGTAGTCATAATGCACTATAAACACATTTATAAAGTATTTATAATGCTTAATAATACTTGTTATAAACCTTTTTTAATGTCCATAGATGTACATAACCAGGGCCGCACGGTGGCGTAGTGGGTAGCACGTTCGCCGCTCAGCGCTGGGGGTTCCCGGTTCGAATCCCTATCTGGGTGGAGTTTGCATGTTCTCCCCGTGTATGCGTGGGTTTC
>JAOUQT010023761.1:0-11686 GCA_025769995.1 Xyliphius kryptos
CCATCTGGTAGCATATTGGACCTCATTTAACTTTCTGATCTACAACCATTTGTCATGGCATGGATTTGTTTTAGGTGTTAAATTGGTTCCACAGGACTATTGACCCATATAGACCGGAAAGCTTCTGGCCCCGGCTGTAACGTCAGCGGAGTTACTGACATGCTCTAAACAGCCCGTTTTGCCTTGTTTCAGAGATTCTCTATAGAAATGAGATGTTTCTGAAACCATCTGTCCCCCGAGGAGAGACCGAAGAATACTTATGAAACATTGTTTTATTTTTGTTTTGTATTTTCATTCATCCATTATCATCCGCCTAATCCTCTACGAGAATCGCGGCTGGGTTCCTCTTGCCCATCCAGGAGAGAACGTCTCGGGTTCTGGGCAGATACACCCAGGACAGGGCGCCAATCTATCGCTGGGCACACACTCACTCACACACACACATACAAACTATAGAGGCAACTTAGAGCATTTAATTTACCTTGAATCCATGATTTTTTGGACTGTGGGAGGAAACCGGAGAACCGGGAGGAAACCCATTCAGACACGGGGAGGACATGGAAACTCCACCCAGATCGGGATATAGACATAGGAAGTATTTAAGCAAAAAAACTGAGACATTTAGAGAGATTTCTACATTTTAAAAGGCAACTCTGTTCAGACCTTTAATTTGTTCTCTCCGTTAAGGTCGCATGAGGGGTGCAACATCATCCGCTCCAGGTAAAATGGAAATGTATCCACAACCAGATGGAGAGGGAGCACTCTGTCTTCTTGCCTCCGTGCCATCTTTAATGGTCAGTATCCCCGCAGCACCATCATGTACAGGGTGGGCCAATAGTATGGATACACCCTGATAAAATGGAAGTGGTTGCTGATATCACCTTACTGTTTGTGGCCTATTAGTACATGGGCGAGGAAAACATTTGAGGCCGGGTGACACCCATTGCGGCCGTCTGCAAAGCCGCCATTTTGGATTCAACTTTACTTTTTTCAATGGGAAGGGGGTCATGTGACACATCAAACACATAGAGAATTGCACAAAAAAAACCAACGGTGTGCTCATTTTTAATGTAGCTCCATTTATTATAAAGTTATTGACATGTTTGTGACATGGAGCGACGACAGTAACCCACTACAGGATGTGCTTCCCATTGGGTTGAATTGTTAATGCGATTCTCTTCTCCCACTCTTGACACACCGAGAGCAATACAGCAGAAGAAATGTTGTTTCAGGTTCCCCACATCCTTCATGGAGTTCACCGTTGCCTTCAAATGGCCCCAGAGATAGAAGTCCAAGGGACTGAGACAATGATAGTGGTAGCTCAGTGGTCAGGGTGTTGGACTATCAGTTAGAAGGTTGTGGGTTCAAATTCCAGATCCACTGAAGTTACCAGTGTGGGTCCTTGAGCAAGACTTGTAACCCTAATTGCTCCAGGGTTCTGTATCAGACCTGTGTTCTGACCCCAACCATGTTGGGATACCTGTAAGTCACTTTGGATAAAAGCGTCTGCTAAATAACTAAACATTTTAATGTAAAAATGTAATTCAACACAAGGGGCAGCACTGAGCACATCCTTTAGAGGGTTACTGTCGTCGCTCCATGCCACAAAGGTGTCAATAACTTGATAATGAATAAAGCTACGTTAAAAATGAGCACAATATTGTTTTTCTTGTGAAATTCTCTTTGTGTTTGATGTGTCACATGACCCCCTTCTCATTGAAAAAAGTAAGGTTCAATCTCAGGACTATTTTTAAGTTTTTTGAACTATTCAAGCCCAGCAGAGTTCTAAATATTTAAACAGCACTGCTGCATCGGATTTCTGTGCAGACCGGCGCACCTCACCAGCATGTCAATGTCACTGCAGTGCTGAGAGTCATCTATCACCCAAATGATACGTACGCTGTGGTGATCAGGAGCAACTGGATAACGGAATGCTGGAAATGTTAGATGATTCACAAGTGCAATATATCAAAACAATAAGGCGAAATCCTCTTCCTGTGGTTTATTCACAATAACGCAAAACCTTGAGTGTCTAATTGCTGTTTAAAACGTTTACAAACACACTATAATAAAAAACGAGGTTGGATCCTTAAAAGTATTTATTAAAAGCAAAATGTTAAATAATCTGGTCTTCTGTGATGTAACCTAGTCTGGTTTTTAAAGTGAACGTTGATCCTGAGTAACAGGTTTCCGTTTTTTTTAACAATCAAATACTGCCATCTAGTGACCATATTCCAGAACTCAGTTTATAAAACATTGGGAAAATAATGTATTGTGGAGTGAGCCAAGAACAGACACCAACACGGTTTGCCATCACGAACAGATGAGTCTTTATTCACCAACTGGAGCAGGTAACTCGCACTGGTACTCAAACACACGACCACGACTATCTCGCTTCTCCACACCTCCCCCATGCGCAATGCAGGTTGGGTAAAGTCTGGGAACAAGTTTTAATAAGTCCATACAAGTGGGTCGCCACAGTATATTATATATGGTAACTTCAGTGGACCTGGGATTTGAACCCATAACGTTCAGAAAGCTAACCCAACACCCTCACCACTGAGCTACCACACCCTTAGCTAATAATAATTGACATTTGACTGGATTGCATTTGATTTTACTGCTTTTTAAAGCAAGCCTATCATTATTGTTCATAAATTTATCCTTCATTTATTGTTTTTGTGTATTCTTTCACTGTAAATGGTTCATCTGTGACTCCTGGATTTCCTTTCAGGGATTAATAAATTATTTAAAGTCTTCTGATTCTGAGCTTGTAGGGAAACAGACTGTGTAGCTGTGGAACTTCAAAGTGCATCTTCATGATCAGCCAAACTGATCTAATGGAGAAACATGGAGTTGTTTTTTTATTAGTAAAGCTGCCTGATGACGTTGCAAAATTAATCACCTACCTCCACCTAGTGGTCGTATCTTAAATTACAGGTGCTGTTTATATCAGTTTTAAAAATAAAATAACATAGAAAATATTGATTGTGTTGGTACAATATGAAACGTACACGCTTTGTGACATACAATATTATGTTTTATGTAAAACAACGTCATTGTTTATGTTGAACTTGTCCCGTGACCGTTCAACTTCAAATGACGTAATATGGCGGACCTGATGCGTTCCACATATTCACTTAATCATAAAGATGACTGCTTATCTAGTTTTAGAATAACTAAATAATTTACTAAATTAAACTAGTTTCTGCAGTTTAGTGGGCGATTTCGCCCGTAGTTCTGCTTTGACTGATATGAACTACAAAAATGGCGCCGACTACCAAAAATGACGTCACGACTTCGGCGGCTGCGTACTCAAAATTTCATCCCTGAGTTCCTGCCTGCGTAGGGTGCACGGGGGATTTGGGACGCGGCCGCAAAGTCTCGACGCAGATTGAGAGGCGCCTCGGCGAGTTTATTAAAATGTAAGTTTGCTTTTGAAGGAACGGTTACAGTTTTAAAAGTGACTTTAGAAAGCGTTGTGTTGTTTTTGTTGCGTTTTCGGACAGTTTGTGACGAAGCAGTGAACTAACTTTAGATTTGGTTCGAGTTTGACATGGCAGCGCGCGAGAGTGTCCAAACTAAAGGAGGCGTGGGGAGAACATACAAACGTTGGAAACCAAACAGAATGCTTGTTTTAGAGAACAGGTCTTGCACACACACTGTTTGGTGATTGTTTCGGGCAGATACACCCAGAAACAGTGCCTACTGCTGGGCACTCACTCACTCTATTTAAATCTGTGTGGATCACTTAATTCTTTATTTTTTTTAAAGTTTTCTTTTGCCACCCATTGTAATTTAGTCTGTGGTAAAATAAAGCGTTGTTAAATATATTAAAAAGAAAGTCTCACACACACTCTCTCTCTCTCTCTCTCACACACACACACACACACACTTGCTCACACACTAACACAGATGCACTGTCAATCACATTCACACACTCACATTCAAACACACACACTTGCTCACACTCACATTCACTCCCTCTCTCTCTCTCACACACACTCTGACTCACATTCACTGACTGAGTCGTTGGTCAGATGGGCATTGTGAACTGCAGCATTGTCCTGTTGAAAAGCCCAGTCAGTACCACACAGACGAGGGTCCTCAGTCGGATGCCCGCTGCAACATCACATAGCCAGCTGCTGTTTAACGCCCCTGCACAACCCCAATGTGCCGCGTAGAAACATCTCAGGTGGGATCTCCTCGTTATGCCAGTAACGTTGGAAGCAATCAGAGCCATCAATGTTAAATTTCCCTCCACTTTTCAAAGTCCCATGTTTGGTGCACCCTTGCAAAGTCCAAATGGGCAAAAATGTGGCGTTGAAGACCACGTGGCCCGAAGAAGTTTTTTGTTTCTGAGGCCCTTCCCTCGCAGATGCCATCTGATGGTTATTGGGCTGCAGTCAGCACCAGTATTGACCTTAATTTGGGTGAAGGATCGTACCGTGTCTTGACTGACAGCCAATCGGATCCTGCGGCTCGGCGCTGGTGAAATATTTTGGGTTTACCTCTTGACTTTTTTGTTCCATATCTTCCAGGGTAATTTAAAATATGCGAAATGACGGTCTCACTGCGTCCAACCTCAGCAGCGATGGCACGTTGTGCGAGGCCTTGCTTCTGCAGCCCAACATTCCTACAAAGTCAGTTTTTTTGCTTTTGCCGTCAGGAGGTCCTCACAGCGCAAATACTTGATGTGTTCTTTAAGCATTGTGAAGTTCTACTTAAAACCCTCTTAAGATCCAGTAGTGCTAAATGCAACTTTTGAAACTGCTCTTAAGGTTTTGATCAGGAGTGTATACATTCTTCATAAACTGTGTTTTGTAATTTGGCCACTAGATGGTAGTATTTGTTGGTTTAGAGAACCGGAAACCTGTCACTCAGCGAGCAGAGTTGCCTTTAAAGATCGGGTTAGATCACGTCGTGGAAGACCAGACTAATAACAACTAATAACGAGGTTGTGTATAATTGTGACTAAATCACGGGAAAGATTATTCACAATAATGCCACGCCCTCTTTTACCTTATTGCTTTAATAAACTACACCTGAGTGAGGCGGCGCTGTGGAGGTTGTATTTTTTGTGGTATGTCACGTATTTGAGGATGAGAACCGAAGTCTCATTCTGATCTTGCTTTAAATGTGTAACACAAATGTGTAACTCTGTCAGTACTTTTTTCTTGTTTAAACACCACACTTTCCAGCAGAACAAGTCTTTCCTGTGGTTTTACACACACATCATTTAAAGACGCCCCCTGTCTTTGTGGAATGCCGTGTGCACTCATTAACCTCGTATGAAGGTTTAGCGGATCTTCATTGGTTGCCAGTGGAATGCTTTTCCACTCCTCCATGATGACATCACAGAGACTTTGGGTTTTGGTCTGGAGACATGCTTGGCCAGTCCATCACCTTTACCCTCAGCCTCTTCAATAAAGCAGGGGTCGTCTTAGAGGTGTCTTAGGGGTCATTATCATGCTGAAACACTCTCGTGCCGATCTTTCAGACAGCACTCAGCTTCTTTGGACCATCAACAGGAGATCTGTTCTCAGTGGACCCTGCTCTCTTTAAACGCTGCAGCTCAGTTTCAGGGTGTAGCCTTGGTCATCTTTGTGTAGCGCAACAATTCGTCTCAGAGACGAGTCCTCAGAGAGTTCTTTGCCATGAGGTGCCATTTTGGAACTTTCAGTGACCAGTATGAGAGAGTGTGAGAGGCGAATTACAAAACTGAACACAAAACTGAACACACCTGAGACCTGGTAACACTAACGAGTCGCATGACATTTTGGAGGGAAAATGACAAGCTGTGCTCCAATTTGGACATTTAGGGGTGTACTCACTTTTGTTGCTGGTGGTTTAGACATTAATGGTTGTATGCTGAGTGATTTTGAGGGAAGAATAAATGTACACTGTTATATAAGATGCACACAGACGACTTCATCGCGTCCAAGTGTCGTTTGTTAGTGTTGTCCCAATATATACTTAAATACCTGCAGAAATGCGAGGGGTGTACGCACTTATGTGATGCACTGCATATGATCTGTAATGCCTCTGGTCGTCGGGCGTTTCGTCTCTAACCCCTGTGCTTCGGTTTCCGTGCCGCAGGGAGGATGTGCTCTTATGGGTCCTGGCCGTTTTGCTTGTACTGTTTTGCTGCCTGGACGTGTGGTACTACCTGCGCTTGGTGGCGGTTCTCCTCCGAGCCTGCTTCCTCAAACCCGTGTTCGACATCACGGCCGAGCAGACGCTCGGAGGCCAAGTTCTCCTTCACGACATCGATCTGGGCCACATGAACAATGCGCGCTACCTTCGAGAATGCGACTTCGCCCGTCTCTCCCTGTACGCTCGAAACGGCGTCCTGAAGGCGGCAAGGGCCCTCGGGGCCACCATGGTGGTCGGCGCATCGACTGTCCGCTACAGGCGGCTGCTGTGTGTGGGTGAAACGTTCGAGCTGCGCTCACGCATCGTCACGTGGGATGAGAGAGCCTTCTACCTCGAGCAGCGCTTCGTCTCGCGCAAGGACGGAATGGTGGCCGCCATCATGTTCTGCAAGCAAAACGTTCTGCGCAGCAGCCCGGACAAGATCCTGCAGTATCTGTGCAAGAGGAAGGTGGGTGACCCGGGGGGGCGGGGGGGGGTACAGGATTTGGGAGGGGGAAAAAGGTACTTTGGCTCAAAACAAGAAACTAAATCCCACAAATTACCGTTTAACGTTAGTAATGCTGCATGATGGGAGGTGGGCGTTGCCATTTTTAGTCTCTGCTGGGTTTTTTTTTTTAAAGAATTTAAAGAGAAAGACGCAAATCGATACTCATTGATTGGTTTAAACCCTCAGGTTGAGGTTCCTGAGTTCCCCGAAGAACTGCAGCACTGGATCGGCTTCATCACTGCGAGCAGTCAGGCTCTGAAAGCCGAGAGTCAACTGGAGGAGAAGAAAAGCCAGTGATCCTCGACGCTACTGGAGAATTTGTATGTGTTTACATTCTAAAGGATCTCGTATGGAAATGAGAACAGCATCAGTCATTACACTGTGGATCTGTTTGTACCTCACAGCAATTACTGAGAACTTTCTCAAGGTTTACAGATCTGATGTGACTGCATGGATTTGGTGCTTATTATGGGATTACAGATCTGTTAATCCACAACAGCTTCTTAACATCATGCATGTGTGGGTGCACTATTTAAAGGGGGATGCATTTATCATATCGTACGTACAGTATGTGCAAAGGAACACAAATTAGAACTTGATCTTGTGCGAAATTCTCAATAATTAAAAACATTCACTACAGTCAGATGACACCGTAACAGGTTTTATTACTGATAACGTTCATTGTAAGTCTGACTGTTGTGACCGCTGCACTCTCTCCCCTCGTTGTGTGTCTGGCCTCTCATTAAATACCTTAAATTTCTCCTTGTGTCGTCATGCTCCGGTGTTCGATGCTTATGTCTCCAATACTAGGGTTGAAAATGTACTAAAAATAAAACATTTATTCTTTAATTTAAAAATAATTTCAGATAAACGCTCAATTCATCATCACCTGACCTTCCAAACGGATGGCTCCACAATCTCCGGTCTGCTTGGACTGTGCTATTATTTAATGTTGTACACTGATTCAAAAAAAAGAAAGGGGAACACCAATATCACGCCTGGGTTTCCTCTGGATTCTCCAGTTTCCTTCCACAGTCCAAAAACATGGATTCAGGGTAAATTGAATGCTCAAAATTGCCCTGTATAGTGTGTGTGTGTTTGTGTGTTTAGCGATGATTTGGCGCTCTGTCCTGGCTGAATCCGACATTCATCATTAGAGCGCAGTGAACGAGTCGGAGTGTATTTAGTAAAGATGGATTGAAGGTAAGAGGGGGCAGATCCAGAGACTGTCCTGTAGGTCAGAGTCAGTACTGAATGCAGCAGCTACAGGGAGTCAATGGAGAGAGAGGAGATCGCTTGGGCTGGTTGAACACAAGAGTTCTAAATCAGCTGTAGAGGTCTGATTCAGAGAGACCGGCAAGCAGAGCTGGGCTGGGACGAGGGCCTGGACCAGCAGCTGAGGAGCCTGGGGGGCTAGCTCAGTGGTTAAGGTTGTGGTTTCTTATCCCAGGTCCACTGAAGTTACCAATGTGGGCCCTTGAGCAAGGCCCCAAGCCCTCATTGCTCTATGGGGGGTTGCATCAACCCTGCCTTCTGACCTTAAAGTTGGACGCAAGTCGCTTTGGATAAAAAAGTCCAAATAACCAAATGTACATGTAACATCAGTATTCCTACTAGGGCTGGAACGATACGGCCTAAAATGACTATTGTGATATATTGAGCAGTTCACCTCGATAACGATAAAGGGAGGATAATTTGAATACACACATACCCTAAAAATAAAGAATGTATAAGGCCAACATAAATACTTCACAGCCATATTGATGGTACAAATCCCACGTAGTCACATGTCTACCCTACAGAGAGCACGGAACACAGTCTCTTAAAGGAACATGAACGTAGCCGACAAAACAAAACAACTTTAAAAAAAAATTTGCAGGAAAACATCGTCATAAATTCCGGTATCGATATATTTTCCATATATCGCCCAGACCTAATCCCTACCATCCAAATCAACGGGGAACAACTTATAAAGTTTCCTCCACCCCACTTAAGACATATCTTCAAAATACCTCTGTTCATTTTAACCGAGAATAATAAAGACTCAGTCATAAATACTGCCGTACGTCTTTAATGACCACATTTGTGCGGCGAATAAGACCACCGTGTGAAAATGTAAGGTAATCTAAAAAAGAATGTTCATTTAAATTGCTAGTCACCCTACACCAAGGACATGGTACACTCCGAAAAGCAGGTTTAATTTCGGAGAACCGATTACGTCAGGTTTGCATATAAACATTTCCAGCGAACAAACCAAACACTGCAAAATATAAACAGAGCGGTGGTTCATCAAGTTTGGCCAAACAATAAAAAATATATATTTAAGCATTTCATTTTGCCAATTAGCGACCAAAAAGAAGAAAAAAAGGCTAGTAATGCTTTTTGGCTTTGAATCTGGTATGTTCCTGAGCTTCTCTCACAAGAACTTACTTCAGTGTTAAGGTCAGGACTTTGACTTGTTCATCCTGAAACATTAACTTTATTCTTCTATAAGTATTTTTTGGAGAACAGTCTACAGGAGAGTCTGTCTCACTGAAGAACCTGCATCCAGATATTGTTTAATAGTGTGTTAAATTTCAACTACAGCTAATAGTGCTTAGCACATTGGCCTCTCGAATCCCATGTCCTTCCCGTGTCCTCCAGGTTCTCCTGTTTCCGTTCCAAAAACATGGAATCAAGGTAAATTAAATGCTCTAAATTGCCCCGTATAGTGCGTTTGTACCCAGCGAGGGATTGGCACCGTCTTAGGTGTATCTGCCCAGCACCTGAGATGTTCTCCACTAGGCAGAAGATAATGGATGGATGAATGAACTACAGCCAATTTGTACCCAATTTTATAGAAGATCATGATAAAAAAAACATCCATCTCATTTACACAACATCTACCAAACGGCAAGACATTACGATTTTGAAGATCAGTGGCTTTATCCAGATGATCCCACCATCTCTTCATACGGGCTCAAAAACCTGTTGGCTTGTCTTTCAAATCTTCATCCATTCATTATCTTCCACTTATTGCTTTATGAGGGTCACGGTGGGGTTCTCCATGCCCATCCAGGGGAGAACGTCTCGGGCGCTGGGCAGATACACCCAGGACAGGGTGCCAGTCCATCGCTAGGTACACACTCACACACAAACACACACTATACAGGGCAATTTAGAGCATTTAATTTACCTGGAATCCTTTGGAATTTGGGAGGAAACCATAGAACCTGGAGAAAACCCACGTGGATACGGGGAGGACATGGAAACTCCACCAGATCGGGACCACTAAGCCATCGTGCTGCCCTAATTATCACTCAATTTAATTATTTATCATCTCGTATCTCTACATGAGCTAAAACCATGTCTTCCCTTTCCAACTCAAGAGTATCTGTTTTTTTAATCATCAGCTTAAAAATAAGAAGCAAAAATGCTCGCTGTTTTTATTTACTTACCCCGCTAGTGTACATCCTCTGGATATGGCTCTCTGTGTACATCATTCTGCCGTAAATAGAAAATCTAAGTTATTTTAATAACTTGTAAACGGGATGTAAACCCATTTCACTGGATTACACTTTGAGGATTCCTGTTTCTCCTGCTTGCTCTTTTTTGTTTTTGTTCTCCATCTCTGGTCATGTGCCTCTGAATGCCGTGGTTCCACATGACCTCTAAATCGTCCCGATGACCGTTGCCTCAGAAGACGCCCGTAACCATTAAAAAGGCCTCCATTCCACAAGGTAAAGATAAATGAGCTTGTAAAATGCATAAAAGTCTTTAACATTCGAATAAAGTTACTACAGTAAATAAAATGTAATAATACACTAAAAAAAACAGTGTGATAAACAGCTTTAATATTCCTTTTAAACTCATTTAATTCATTCTATCCAAACTGTAGCTGGTTGATTGGATAGTAAAGGATGATTGACTGAACTGATTGTCTGAGCTGATCAATATATTTTATTGACTGACGTTTCGTCTTCGTTCCAGATGGACAGATTGGGGACCAGAGGCATGAAATCGTCCCGATGCTCTTCACGGTTTGTCTGAAGGTGAGCTTTGTACCTGATCTGCACCGCGGTGCGACTGACCAATCACATACGACTTCATGAAGCTCATGTGCACTGCTGATAAAATGAACCATGAATTCTAATAAAACAGACGGTACAGAGGAAAACTAAAGTACTGAAGAACAACCCAAACAATAAAAATACGTTTCTGATATAAAATGAATGAAGACATATAATCTGGGGTTGTTGGGTTGGACGGTTTGGACGGTCCATTTCAGAAAGAAATGCATTTTTTTACTTTTTTCCAAATTAAATTGCCGATTTGGCATATTTGCCTCTCAGCGCTGGGGATTCCCGGTTTGAATCCCAATCTGACCCACACAGCCACACACACACGCACACACACTATACAGGGCAATTTTGAGCATTCAGTTTGCCTTAAATCCATGTTTTTGGAATGTGGGAGGAAACAAGAGAACCCGGAGAAAACCCACGCAGACACGGGGAGGACACAGATCGGGATTCGAACCGGGAATCCCCAGCTCTGAGAGGGGAACGTGCTAACCACTAAAAACTTCATAGAAAATATACTAAACAGTGGTGGCTTAGTGGTTAGCACATTCACCTCTCAGCGCTGGGGATTCTTGGTTCGAATCCCAATCTGGGTGGAGTTTCCATGTCCTCCCTGTGTCTGCTGGGGTTTTCTCTGGGTTCTCCGGTTTCCTCCCACATTACAAAAGCATGGATTCCAGGTAAATTGAATGCTCTAAATTGTCCTGTGTAGTGTGTGTGTGTGTGTGAGTGTGTGTGTGTGTGTGTGTGCCCAGCGATGGCCTGACGCCCTGTCCTGGGTGTATCTGCCCAGCGACCGAGACGTTCTCCTCTGGATGGGCATGAGGAACCCCACTGCGATCCTCATAAAGGCATAAGCGGAAGATAATGGATGGATGAATGAAATTGGCAATTTTTAAAAATGGCTTCTGAAGTCTCAGCTGCAGATGTAAATGAACTTTGAGGTGTGACTGGCATGATTTGCATTTAATTTGGGTTTGAT
>JAOUQT010023770.1:0-22117 GCA_025769995.1 Xyliphius kryptos
TTTTCCACTTTGATTTTGAGTATGATTCCAAATCCAGACCTCCATGGGATGATAATTTTGATTTACATTTTGATCATGTTATTTTGTTCTCAATGCATTCCGCTATCTACTAAATAAAGATTTTCAATTTAAATATTTTATTTATTGAGATCTAGGATGTTATGTTAGTGTTCCCTTTGTTTTGAGCAGTGTATAATTATGTTTTGGAGACATCTGCTTGATAATTTTTTTTTAAAGTTTCTGCATTCTAGATCTGGGGGATTTTTTTCAACAAATAAAATGTGCATCTTTAAAATTTTAAACTTGATACTTATATCAATAAATTTCAAACTGATATAAAATGTTAATGATATGAGGTTTGTTGTAAAAAATAAAATAAAAAATGTTAATTGCTGAATGTTAATGTTGATTTCTTATCAGTTATATCCATATACTGGTGCAGATCTAATCAGCTCTATGCCAGAACAATAACCTGAGAATAGCTGCTTCCTCTGGAATGCGAAGGCTCTGATCTATGAAAAGGCATCTAGTGTAAATCATTTGGAATTTCAGCTTTTTGTTTTTTACTTACATGCTCTAAAATGAATATTCAAATCAGTTAATAAATAATGAATACAAGTTTATAAAAGTTTTTTTTAAAGAAGAACATTCAGTCATTTCATCTGTACATTTGTGTTCATCTGTCAATCTGTGTTCAGAATACATGCAATGCGAATTTCTGCAGTCTGATACACTACCGCTACATTTTAATGAAGCATTAAGGCACGAGAGGGCATGTATTATTGTGTATAAACCACAGGTAAAAGGCATGATGTGCAAATGGAGTGCTTTTATACCTTATTCCTGTGGTTTATTCACAATAAAGCACAGCCTGTAGTGCCTTATTGCATTTATAAAATTGTTACCAACACACTATAATTAAAAAACAAGGTTTGGTTCATAAAGGTGTTCATTGAAAGCAAAATCGCTAATAAACTCTCCTTCCGTGATATAATCCAATTCGTTTTTTTAAATGAACCCTGACCACAAGTAAAAGATTTTCGGTTTCTTTAACAATCAAATACTGTGTGGCCAAATTACAAAACGTAGTTTATAAAAAAACTCGGGAAAACCTCGGGAGTGTGAAGCGGTTAAGGATTGGAACTACTCGTTTTATAAATAACATTACAGTACATACTGACATATGCAATAAAGCGGTACATAAAACCCATTTAATATGATAAAAATGTAATATTGAACTATCAATCAGAAGGTTGGGGGTTCAAATCCCAGGTCCACTGAAATTACCAATGTGGGTCCTTGAGCGAGACCCTTAACCCTCACTGCTCCAGGGTCTTGTTTCAACCCTGTGTTCTGACCCCAACCAAGTCGGGATACCTGTAAGTCGCTTTGGATAAAAGCGTCAGCTAAATAACTAAATTTAAATGTAATAAAGATATGTATGACATGCTATGGACATCAACTTGGATTTTTAAGCCATGTTTAACTCAATGCTCCGCATCAACATCAGGACGCTAACACTAATAATGACTAGTTTCCTCAATGCTGGCTTGGCAACACATTTTAATTTCTGTCTGTAATTAAGTCCAGTGTATCTGTTTTGTTATAGTACACCAAAGCCTTTAGGGCTGTCATTGTACATTAAAACACATTTCAATTGTATAGTATTATTACTTGAATTTAGATCAGATGAGTGGGAAAACTTTGTATTAGCATTTATAGCATCAGAATGTAGCCCTGCAAAATAGTCATGGTATAAGACTTGCAGTGTTTACATAAATAAAGCTTAAACGTGTGTTGATTTCAGAATTGTTTTTATAGTACAATAATTTTTAAATATTTGAGAGCTATGTTTTTAAAATGATGCAAATTTAGACAATACTGTTCTTTTCCTGTCACTTTGTAATGTACTAATAGCAGACTGGAAGCTTATTCAAAAGTTGTTTGTCCCATACTCTAAAAGCCTAGAGCAGGTAGCTCTTGCCAAAGTGCTGATTGAAAATAGGACAAAGGTCATGTTATTGATTGTACAACTGTGATTTTAGTGATGTCCACAGAGGTAAGAAATCTATCTAGTCTCTATTTCACATTTATAAAACTCTACTGCGATAAATGGATAATTGGATAAATTTTTTAATGGTATTCCTATTCTCGCTTACTGCCCTGTAGTGTTGGGCCAATTTTTAATTTATATATATTTTTTACCTTTTCTAAATGGTGAAATGATCTTAATAGTTACATCTATAATGCTTGGACATTCAGAATTAAAAAAAGTTTCTTTTCTTTTTATACTAAATCTATAAGCACAGATTTAAAAATCCAGATATTCTTATAATTTGATTATCTGCACCTGTGGTCAAAAGCTGGACAAGTAACAAACTATAATTTGTAAATAGAAAGCCATGAATAAATTGCAATATGTTGTTAATTTAACAAAGTGAGAAACGTCAGGTAATCCGATCAGCGGAGAAGATAATCAGTTGTGGCCTGCCATCACTTCAGGCCATTTACCACAACAGAGTGAAAGTATGAGTCAACAAAATAACTGCTGACCCATCTTATCCTGGTCATTACATTTTTCAGACACTTCTGGTAAAAGATTCAAGACCCTCAAAGCCAGCACAACCAGGCATGCTGACAGATTCTAATAGAACTCAGCAACCATAGTGAACACGCTGCAGTTTAAATACAACCTACAGTTTTCCTTCACTTGTATCACAATGCTTATTTTGCACATTTACACAACTACGCATATTTTATCCTCAAATTATCTCTATATCTGTATATTAAAACCTATTGGATATTTTATATATGTGCACAGCTCTCATCTAGATAGATTGTATGTGTAACATGCTTGGCAAAAAAAAAGAAAAAAAGATTTTGTTAATTTGACCAATTGTGTCCAGCTGTCCAGCTGTATTCGTACTCTTACTTGGTCAGAGACATGCATTGTTGGCATATCTTACTACAACTTAAAAATCTTGAACTGTTTACTTAGGAGGGTTATGAAATAAGATGTTTTTGTGCCAAATTCATTTACTACTTTGAATTGATTACTACTAACCATGAACGTAAACCATCTAATGAAGCTGCCTTTTTGATAAAGCATCTACAGCATTAATAAATCAAATAACCGTGTTTGTATATATATATATTAATATATAAACAGTTGTTATACAGTTTGTGTTTGTATACTTGAAGCTATTTTTTAATCAGTTTTGGTGTACCTCTGCCCTTACTTGCTTTTTGTCAACTCATAGGCCTGTCCTAAAGTTCTGCTTTGGAGGAACAATGTTCTCTTGCTAACATTACAACTGTAACTGCAGAAACCTGCAACATGAACAGTGAGGAGGAGTTTTATGATGCAGAGACAGGTGTGAATACACTCTTTTTGTTTTTTCTGACTATTTTTCAGTCGTTCTGTTTCTTGTAATCCCGTTACCTCCTTTCCTACTTTTGCAGGTTTGGAATCAGATGACTCCTGTGAAGTAAGCTTCAAAGATGCACCAGTATTTAGGGGCAAACAAACATCTAACGGTCATGTGTTATCAAAAAGTGGAACATGGGAGCGAAGGTATGCATGTTGTAAGGCTAACATCAGGAAATAATCTGTTTGCACCACTGATGGTCCTGATGTATGAATTAATGTGCCCATTTAAGTATCCTCCATTCAAAAATATTTAAATAGCTACAATGTTTAGTCTTAAGAAAAGACAATATGTTTTGAGTTTACAGCACAAATGCAAATGTCAGGACTTTTAAAAGTATTTTATAGTTTCGAAAATTGCCATTTTACAGTGTAAAAAAATATACACTATTAGAAGTACAATTCATGGAGATTTTGATGAGCCGGACACATCTCATCACAATATTTATAAGGTTTCACTATTATTTCCTAAGTACATACACTTTATTGTGTAGTGGATGCTCAAATTGCAAAACCGGATAACTAGAACATTAGAGAAATCACAGTTTGAACTGCCACTTCAGAGATTTAAATGCAAACAGGAAAGAAAGTCTTCAGTGTTTAACAGTTTTTAGGAGCCTCTCCAGAGTTGTTTCCTTAAGTGTGTGATACTGGAGCATCACAGCAGTGGATGATAATGGTTAAGCTAGGATGGACAATGGTTTCGCTGTATCTGCCCCCTCTTACCTTCAGTCCATCTTTACTAGGTACACTCCAACTCGTCCACTATGCTCTAGTGACGAATTTCGCCTGGTTATTCCAACTCACTGAGGGTCCAATTCTTACTCCATTTCATTCACCACTGCTAAATGGTGGAACGACCTTCCCGACAACATCTGTAAGGCTGAGTCACTTAACATTTTCAAGAAACTTCTCAAAACCCATTTCTTCCACAAACAATTGGTATAAAAAAATTAAAGGAAAAGTTTGCGTCAGATCATGTAATCTGCAGGGTTGATGGTGCTGCAGTTTAGCTGTTTTTTCCTAAAAATCCTGACTTGTGGTGTTCTCTCATTTGTAAGTTGATTTGGATAAAAGCATCTAGTAAATGTAAATGTATGCAATAGTGCTGGCTATACAGACCTGATCCCAGAGTTTGCGGTATCACTGTTTTAATGTTGTTAAATGTCCATGGTTTTTTAACAACATACTACAAGGTACTACATAGGAAGTGATAGTGGTTTAAAGAGTGCATACTAATGATTTTTTAAATGTCTTGGTATCCTTTAGTTTTTCCAATGACCATTGACTAAACAACCATAAGAAAGCCCATTTCCACCACTAAGAAAAAATAATAAATCAGAATTCTGAGAGATACTTTAGCCTTTTTTAACCTTCTTAGTGGTGGTAATGGGCTACTATACATTCTTTGCCATTGTCAATATTTTAGGTTTCTCCATACACAGTGCTGGGTACTTTTAGTCATTTTTTGACTAAACATATTCAAAATGACTTCTTTTTCCCTCTTCAGGACAACCCTTCCAGCTCCCATGTTCACAAGACATGACTTTAGTATTTGGGGATTCTTGAAGAAATGTATTGGAATGGTAAGAAGAATATTTTGAAGTACAAGCCATATCTTATTTATACATATTTTTTTTTAGAAATTGTGAACATAAAGCATTATAAGAACTTAAATACATTTCTGGTAGAACTCCACATAGAACCTTGACAGAGAATATTTTTCAACCCAGTAGTGTTGAAATTAAAACCTTGATACATTATTATACTTTAGACCTTTGAGCCTTAATAAGATACATTTTAAAAAATAGTTTCAAATAAATAAAAAAAATCACAGTATTCCTGCAGTGTATCACTAATTTCAGGGTGACATGACCCATCATACAGGCAGTTTGTCATTGAATAGAAATGTAGCTTGTAATTACTTTTATTCTTTTTTTTTTTTTTTTTAAACGAGATTTTTTTTCTTTTTGTGCAAAATTAGCATTTTTCCAACAATGTAACTATTTGCATTTTCTTAACTCACTGTCAAACTGGGCGAAAGTTCATGATGTGTCAAAATGAGGTGGCAGAGCATTATAATAAAATCTAAATAAAAAGCCATAAAAATAAAATAGTTTAGTTAGTTATACATTTAATATTATGTCAGTCACATACTTTTAGATCAAAGACTGTGTAGTTAAGTCCACCTACTGGCATAATAATTATAATGTGATGAATTAAACATGTGCAGCTTGACATAAAACATAACCCAGTTTAAGGATTGAATTTTGGTTAATTTTCCGACTTTCCTAATCCTGAACTTCTGCCATATGTTGTACTTTTCTGATGTCTGAGAGTTCTGCTAACTTGTTGTTTTTATGTTTTTAATCTTCATTCTGGAATGGCTATGCAGGAGCTGTCCAAGATAACAATGCCTGTTGTTTTTAATGAGCCGCTGAGCTTTCTTCAAAGAATCACAGAATACATGGAACATGCATACCTCATCCATAAAGCTTGTGCACTATCGGATTCAATAGAGCGTATGCAGGTAAAGTGTGGTCTCTTACTGTTTTTGTTTTTTTAAATATTCAGAAATATAGTGTTGTAAGTGCTGGACATGGTTTGTTTTGTAGCTTGTTGCTGCTTTTGCAGTGTCAGCTGTTGCATCACAGTGGGACAGAACTGGAAAACCTTTTAATCCTTTATTAGGAGAGACATATGAGCTCATAAGGTAAGATTTTACCTGATGTAGAAGATCATGTAGTTCTTGATTTTAGTGATTTAAATGCATAAAGCCAAGACTTATTTGGGTATTATTAATACCAAAAAATTTTAATTTTTAGGGAAGATGAGGGCTATCGGCTGATCTCAGAGCAGGTTAGCCACCATCCACCAATCAGTGCTTTTCATACTGAATCACTTAACCAGGACTTTCAGTTCCATGGCTCTATTTATCCCAAATTGAAGTTTTGGGGCAAGAGTGTAGAAGCTGAACCCAAAGGAACTATGACACTGGAACTGTTGAAGTAAGTAATTTTGACATTAAGATGGAATCTCTGTTGGGACATGTGCTCATACTGTCCATTATGAGTGGGTCAGACTGCTGACCAATGACTGTGCTGGAAATTGTAAGAATTTTTAAGGAAGAGGGCTCTATTACAGAAACATGATTGTCATCCTGTATTTATTTGGTCTCACATGTTTGAGACTTGTAAAAACCTAAAAAAGATTTTGCCAATTTTATGCAGGAATGTAGAATTTTCTCCAATCATTTCCACCTAATAAAAGAAACAAGGAGTACACAAATATAGGGTGCCTTGAAAACTAAGTGAAATTAATATGCTTGCCAAAATTACTTAGCTATTTTTTTACCCTCAGTATTTAACATCATTTTTTTACGAGATAAATCCATCCTGTTTTAAATTTTAACTGTTAATAAATATTAATTGCAAAACTAGCTACACAATGACCAAATAGATTAGCAGGCATCAAAGTAAACCAGCTTCAATTTGTCTTATTATTGTTATTTTATGAAAAAAAATAAAACAAATCATGAGCTTGGTATACACAGACGCCTTGTCAAATTCCACTGTATATCTGGGACATACACGATCTTTCCATAAACAGTCCAGGGAATGTTTACTTTTATAGCTATAAAGCTATTAAATGTTTACTGTTTCTGTATTCACTCTTATTATTTCTTTTTTATGAGACTCAACTGTTTATCTGACTGTGTTAATTTATTACTGATCTAGCTCTGTTGTATAGAACAGCGGACATCATGCAATTCTTGAGATTTTACAAATCTATTTCAAATCAGTTTACAAATTATTGAGTAATTGTGATGAGGCCAATATAATTACTCATCACCAGCAGTATTTGTACTGTCATACTTACCTGTAAATACCTACCTGAACAAATTCTCACATTAATATTTTGGTACTACACTTTGGTAATACACAACTCTATGGGTGTTTAGTTTAACTTTTTTTATATACATACAAAACAAGTGGTTTGCTCTTATGCGTGTTGACGTTCAGGATAACAGTCTACAGCTGTGTTTGGTTTTTTTTGTATTTTGTAACTTATTACTTAATTAATTTGACAATATTTTTTATTTTTGTAAAATATTTACATAAAAGGATTCATAGGAAAAAATGTCCTTTTAACGCTGAAAAACTCCACCACTAACAATTTATCATTTCAAATATTTGCCTATGAAATGATTGCCATGTTATTGCATTTTGTCACAAATAAATAGAACATTTCATGCTGACCGCTTTTATCCGCATTGCATATGCTCATGAGAAACATTTAAACGTTTAAACTCAACTGAAGTTGTCATCATTATTCTGTAAATAGTTACATTTTTGATTAAATTATACTGGGTGGAATGTTATTCGGAATGTTATTCAGTTTCATTGACTGAAAATTGTAGCAAGTACACAATACCAATATAGTTAAATAAGGATTTTCTCCACAGACACAATGAGACATACACTTGGACAAACCCCATGTGTTGTGTGCACAATGTCATCCTGGGAAAGCTGTGGATTGAGCAGTATGGGACAGTTGAGATAGTCAACCACAGGTACTGCTTAGCCTTATTGAAATGTTTTATTAACATCTTTTTGTTATTTTAACTTACTATATTTAAAAGCACATATAAATATGAAACATTGTCAAACTAGTAAGTTCATTATAACTTACAGTAGGTAACAAAATTGTTTTATTTTAATGCTTTTATGTAAGTTGGCAATCATATGTACTTGTGTTTTCCTTAGCACTGGAGACAAGTGTATATTAAATTTCAAGCCCTGTGGCATGTTTGGTAAAGAATTGCACAGAGTGGAAGGACATATCCAGGATAAAAGGTGAGAAGGAACAGCTATGGCTTTAAAATTTTAATTTTTATGCAACCAGTGATTTTTATGATGATTTTTTATTGACACAGTAAGAAAAAACACTGCATTATTTATGGGAAGTGGACAGAGTGCTTGTACACTATAGAGCCAAAGGTTTATGAAACAAATAAGAAGGCAGAAAAAAAGAGTGTGGATTCTAAAAAGCACAAGCAGGTAATTGTGATCCCTATTTATTCTTAAGCAACCCATGTTATTCAATAGTTTAATATTTAGAGGTAAACTTCTAACTTTATTTGTTTTAATGGTTTTGTGTTACTAATCCTGTCCTTTCTAAACTAAATCGATGTATTTACTTTTTGTTAAAAGCGACTGTACAGTCTCCTAAATCATAGAACAGACAAACTTCAAATTTTAACTAATAAACCTCCTGACTTTAATCTTTCAAATTATTAGTTTTGTAAAATGTAGAATAGGTTTTCATATTGATATTAGTATAAGAATGTTACACCCCTTAGTTATTTTGCAATCAAGGCTCTAGTTTTCTGACTTTTTATCTACTCAATTGATTTAGAACTTAAACAATTGACAAGGAGAATGGAACAATGAACACAATGATTTACATGAAATGAGATCATAATCCACAGTTTTTAAAATCCTGAAACACAGATATTTATTAACAGGAGATAAAATTGCCTCTTATTATGAGCATATTTGAATACATTTCCCCTTACATCTTTTCAAAAAACAACCCTATAAAACCCACCTGTGTAAATACTGGGTTTTTAAAAAATATTTATTTTTAATTTACTTAATGAACTGTGAATTAAATTAATCTGAATTTTGATTTCATACTTGCTTACTCGGCGATGGATTGGCACCCTGTCCTGGGTGTATCTACCCAGCGCGAGAGACGTTCTCCCCTGGATGGGCATGGGGAACCCCCCTGCGACCCTCATAAAGGAATAAGCAGAAGATAATGAATGAATACATTTCATACTGGCTGTCTAAGTCGAACAATAACATGCAAACTCTATAAATAGTTGCATGTTTCATTTTCTTTAGAGTGTGGTTGTGAAGCATCTCAAAATGTGGTAAAAGTAAAATTTTTCGGTGTTTTCACACTTAATGCACTTTAGCTGCATCCTTCTGTACATTTTGTTAGGTAATTAGATGATTAAGTACAGTTCGTGTTTGAACGAGCCGGATTCGCTCCTAATCTCTGAAATAATCTTGTGACTTCTTTTGTTATTGTTATTCTTTTCTTTTGTTACTGTTTTTTATACTGCTTCAAAATGTATGAGTTTGAAATGCAAAAGAATTAAGTGGAAGTGTGTTGGCTTTAAGGAACTTAATACCAGTGATGGTGCTGACGATGCGGATGAAATTCCAGATGTCCAGGAAACAGTCAGTATGATCCCAGGCAGTACATTACTGTGGAGAATAAATCCAAGACCTGCACACTCAGCGCAGGTTACCTTAAATTCTTTTTCTGCACTTTTAATTTTTTAGATCTATATGTTTTATTTCTTCTGCCTATATTCGTGGGTTTGTATGTTTCCATTTGCACTTAGTTATATTTAATGGGGTTTGTTAGAGAAATACAAAAACAGTCTTATATGAATATTAAGCAAATTAAAAGTCAGTATTAACTAATGTTAATTGTTTCTTAATATTTTGTTCTTTGGGTTAGATGTATAATTTTACCAGCTTTGCTATGACCCTTAATGAGCTTGCACCTGGAATGGAAGGAGTCATAGCTCCAACAGACTGTCGCCTGCGACCAGACATCAGAGCAATGGAAAATGGAGACATCGGTAAGGATGTAATCCTTTTTCCTTTTTTTCTTTTTGGCAATATTTGTCCACCTTACATGGATATATTTATAATCTTTAGACACTGCAAGTCAAGAAAAGGAGAGACTAGAGGAGAAACAGAGAGCTGCTCGAAGGGAACGTGCCAAAGATGAAGAAGACTGGTCAACCAGGTAAAGTCTTATTTGTCAGTAATACACAAATGTTTGTTAAAAGTATATTGAATGAACAAATACATATCTAACAGTTGTGGGTTCTTATTTCTAGGTGGTTTCACCAAGGCACAAATTCTTACACAGGCACATCGGACTGGATTTACACAGGTGGCTACTTTGACAGAGAATATTCTGACCTCCCAGACATATATTGATTGCCTGAGATAAAAAGATCAATGTCTTTTGTTGGTCTGTTTTAACCAACAAAAGGACTTTTCTGGACTTTAACCAGTCCATATCGGTGTCCTTTTTTACTCTTCATTCAAATGTGATTGTTGGACTGAATAACAGAACGATTAAAAGGAATTTTTTTGACTGGAATTTAAAAGTTAACAACACTCAGTATAACAAATAATATATTTTTTGGAATGTAATAAAATGCAGTCTGATTTGTTTTTGTTTTTCCATGTAGGTGATCTCATTACAAAAGATCATGTAAATTCCTTAGTACATATGATAACTAGGAGTATGTTAATATTGTTGGCCTCTTTATGATCATATGATCGTTTCATGCTAGTATTACTCAGGTGTTTGTTGGGTACAAGAAGTTTGTGATGGCAGTGTTTCATTAACAAGGGAGGCGTGTTATTCTGGTTATTATGGTGTTATGTTTTCTTTTTAATTACTGACGTCCTAAAATACTCCATTCTTTTTCTTTTGCCCCCATTAACACTGCTAATTTGGTGATTATATAGCTATTTCATACTGTTGTACTGGTTAAAGGAAGTATATTCATACTGTGCCTCAGCTATAGTCCCCTTTGGTATATAAGGGCTATACATGTAGGTGGGCTCCCGATGATGACGATGATGATGATACTTTTTATAATACCAATTTTTTTTTATTTTTTTTTATGGCTGCCCACTTCCAATGCATGCTGAAAAATATTTATTTTTTTTTATAACAAGACTATTATGAAAGTTGCGCATACCATCTTTCCCTATAATTAGTTTTTTGGTATATAAGCTTGCCATATATTAATAGGGAATTATATCAAAACTTTATTGATATTTTGGGTCTGAACCATGATAAAAAAGTTGTCTTGGATGTATCTTCGCCTTGCACTCATTTTAGGAAATGGACTCCTTGACCCTAAATTCGATTGAGGGGTGAGAAGATAAATGACTGATATGTTGGATTGATTTTTGCCAAAGCAACACGCTTCTTTTTGTGGAAATCAAAGCCATAGAACTCAACAGGATTTTGAGTGTTTATAGACAGTTCTAACACACTTATGCACAAGTTTCACTAAATAAAAAGAGGTGCTATCATGTATTTATTATAATGCTTTGAGCATTAAGGCTAAGGAATGTTTCACTTAACATACTCATTCACTGTGCTGTCATGTGACACTTTAAGTAAGCAGCCAGAGATCACCTATAAAATCTTTGATGACAAAAGACAAACTCGGTGGATTTTAGAACTGTTTAAACACTGATGACTTTTCTTTTTAACAAACCAGAAATCTATGCAAACACTCATCAAAAAGTCTGTCAGAAATGTCAAAGAACAGTAGTTCTTATTTTAAAAACTTTGGCCTTGACTTTATGTATTTATAGACTGATGTTGTTCAGTAATGGCTAATTTGCATTTTTACACATTTGCACAACACTTTTTTTTCGCTGGTGTAAATTTAGTTTCATCACAAAAGTCACATAAATGTTGGGTACAAAACTAAAGGTGTAAAGCATATTAGGCTTTAATAATAATGTTTTCTTAAAAAAAAAAAAAACATTCATGCTGTACTTCTCTCATGGCCATTCTGCTTATTTAAACAGCAAGCACATTGTGTACTCTTCAGTTGGTTGTGTTGTTTCCAAAAATCTGTTTCTGTTCCTCCACACTAAATGCAGAAATAATATTTTTAGGATAAAATTTGCCATAATGTTAAATTTCTTGAAATGTGATTTGAAGGCATAAACAGACCAGAAGGTAACAACATTTCCTACAAAATTGTGGCTGTAGCTGCTTAGCTTAGACAATCTGTAACTGCAAATCGCCATCACACAACCCACTAAACATAAAATACTTTATTTTAATATACTCATCATCATGTGACCGTGTTTAAACAATTTATCTCAGAATAGCTCTTCAAACAATGATAAATGTAATGAACAAACTCATGTAAATTACAAAACCTCATTTTTTTTCTTGTTGCTCTAAATAATTTAATGTTCATTTGAAGTTGTGCCAAATGGCATACTGTAACTGCATAAAGCAAACATTATGTGCTGAGAATAAATAACCATTCAATCCTTTTGAATGGTTTTAATTCCCTTGCATTAAAAATGACGTTTTATTAATTTGTAAATCTAAAGTTAACACATGCTCTATAAGTGTGCAGGTTATTAGAACTGGGATTGGGATGGATGTGTTAACATATTTATTAAGACAATAAAATTAAATTTACCCAGGCTCACTAAAAGCTATACAATTTCTAGAATACAACTCACTAAAGAAAGTCAGTCCTGTTATTCAAGACGACAGGCTTAGAGTTCCATAAGCTCATTAAAATGAGTTACATGTTATTTTTTTGTCTAAAAAAAGAACATTGTTTAATGTATGCTTTGTGTAGTTGCACTTAATATAATTTTTGTATTGTGTACAATAATTCTCATTCTTGACACATGAACTATTTAATCTTGTAACACTGTTGTTCATACAGCAGTACTGTTAAATGTGAAAACAACCACCATTAAAAAAAACTACTTCTCTGTGCGTTTTGCTGTAAGTTCAGTAAAAGTTGACTGCATGAGTGATGTTGATATTTTGGTGCTGTGCAGCTTAGACAGCTTCATTTTATTTTGGTGTTTGTTTAATAATCTAGTGCTTTCTAAAGTATGGTACTGTTTTCAAGCAGCATAATGGGTTTTCTAACCCCCTCTCCCCACCCCAGAAAACCCCCTGTGATTAACGATATATTAATTAATATAAGGGATGTGTCATTTACATAGCACTTGGCTCGCAGGTAGAGTGGAGGGGATGACGTGGGGCGCTTGGCGTGTAGCGATTGTCGGGGAAAAGTAAAGAGGATTAAGCGGGGTGCTTGGCGCGTAGCGATTGGCACTCTGGTCGAGTGGAGGGGAAGACGCGGGGTGCTTGGCATATAGTGATGGGCGAGCGTGTAATATAAACGGGATGTCACCGGCCAATAGGCATACAGCGATTGGCATGCGGGTCGAGTGGAGAGGATGACGCGAGGCACCTTTTGTTTAGCTATAAGTGGAGGGAAAGATGCGGGCCGCTTGGCATATAACGATATGGCTTTGCTTACTGAAGACTTTAATAAAGACGGAATTGAAGAAAGCCTGTAAAAATGCTTGCTTCCCGGGTGTAAAATGTAAAAAAAATCTAAATTAAGGTCAAGCAGTTCCTCGTTCACGCTCATGATGTCAACTTTTAAAAATCTGTAGTTTTACAGGGTTAGATGCACACTGCAAGAAATAAAACCCTATGAAGTCATTTTCTTCTGTTTAATCCTCTATGAGGGTCATGGTGGGGTTCCCCATGCACATCCAGAGCAGAACGTTTCAGGCACTGGGCAGATACTCCCAGGACAGGGTGACAACCCATCACTGGGCACACTCACACTGCCACACACACTATATGGGGCAATTTAGAGCATTTAATTCACCTTGAATCCATGTTTTTGCACATGGAGTTTTTACTCAGATTGGGATTCAAACCAGGAATCCTCAGCACTGAGAGGCAAACATGCTAACTACTGAGCCACAGTGTCGCCCTGAAACAAGTCTTGATCATTTTGATTATCATTTTAAACAATATTTTGTTCCACCATCTACTAAATAATGATTTTCAACTGAAATATTTTATTCATTGAGATCAGGGATGTGTTATTTTGGTGTTCCCTTTATTTTTTTGAACAGTGAATCTACATCCCAAGACCAATTCTTAATTCGATTACAATTCTATTACTATTCAGAAAGTATTAAAAAGGTGTAATTACATTCATGTTTTTGATTTATTTATTCTGACGGGCCATTAAGTATACATTATAAAACTAGTCGCAGCCTGTTTGAGATTGCAGGTCGTATTTCGGACATGCTTGGTTTAAGATGATCAGCAGTAGTATGATCCATAACCAAATCATTTTGCCTTCTGTTTAAAGATTGGTAAATATCATTGTGTAGTTGACAAAATTTCAGATTAAACGAATCGTAGTAATGTGTAAATGCTTCTTGTTGAGACCTGTGCAGGCTTCAAATGCTTAAGCTGGACCAGGACTCACCAGTTTGTTAAGTGGCGTTTCAGTGTTTTATGTCCAACCGTTCCATTCTCAAAATAAACTGCACACACAAACTGTTCAAAATATATCTTTATGTACGATCATCAAAACAAACAGTACACAAAGCACATCACATATTATTGCTCAGCTACCACTTTCATTTCACAACATACAAAACATTTATTTTTAAATACCCAAAATACAAGTACATGCCATTTGTGCTCAATCTCACAGACTGCTGTTTCACGGTTTACAAAATGTACAAGAACCTCAGTGTTACAGTAAAATGATTAATGTGACAAGGCACTTCTGGCAAAGATATTCACAGTGTGCATAAAGTGAAAATTTGTGATAAATAAATAGTTAAGATAAAAATTCTGAGTAAAAGGCCTTAACTTAAGAAAACAACATCGGACAATATGTGACTAAAAAGCAAGGAAATTTGTTTATGTTATCCCTGAGATGAGCAGAAAAAAAAGTGCTGAATAAACATTTTACTATGCCCAAAATATAACCTCAGCATGGCACTTCATGACGACTGATTGAATACCATGACTTTTGGCTGCTTTCGCAACAGAAAAATCATATTCAGTGCTGTAAATGATTGACCAACAAAAAATTAGTACCTAAAAAAAGTTTTTCATGAATTCATGAACTTTTCCACATTTTTTCATGCTGCCCCCCCAAATTTTGTATTTCATTTGGATTTTATGTAAAAGACTAGTTGATAGTAAGACAGACGGAGCTAAATACAGGGCATATCTGAAGGAAAACCTGTTAGAAGCTGTAAAAAGATTTGAGACTAAACATACAGCCAGAGCTACAACTAAAGCATATTCGTGTTGGAATAGCCCAGTCAAAATCCCGACCCATTAAGAATCTGTAACAAGACTCGAAAACATCTGTTCACAAAAACTTGTCATTTAATCGGAATTTCATCCTCTAGGTTTGCAAAGCTGGTGGAGACAAAATACTTGCATCTAAAGATTGAATAGACTGAATAGCTACAACCTCACTTTCCAAATTCATTCATTATCTTCTGTTTAATCCTCAAATACGGTCACAGTGGGTTTCCCCATACCCATCCAGGGAAGAACATTTTGGGCTTGGGCAGATACACCCAGGACAGAGCACCAATCTATCACTGGGCGCACCCATGCACGCACACAAAAATACACAATGTAGACAAAAACTGGTCGTTTAGCGGACGCTTTTATGCAAAGCGACTTACAAGTATCCCAATTAATAGTTGGGGACAGAACACAGGGTCACACACAGAATCCCTGGAGCAATGAGGGTTAAGGTCTTGCTCAAGGACCAACATTGGTAACGTCAGTGAACCTGGGATTTGAACCCACGACCCAAAACCCAACCACTGAGCTACCACACCCAGACTTTATAGAGGAATTTTGGAACAGTTAATGTTAACTTAAATTAACATTTTTTGGACTGTAGGAGGAAACCAGAAAATCTAGGAGAAACACACACAGACACAGGGCAAACATGAAAACTCTGCCCAGATTGGGATTTTGAACCTGGATCCCCAGCACTAAGAGGCAAATGTGCTAACCACAAAGCCACCATGCTGCCAACTTTCCAAATGTTTATTTGTTAAAAAAAAAAAAAGGGAAAAATGTATTATTTTCTTTATTTAATATTGTGTTAGTCCATCAAAAAAATCCTCCCCACTAAATTTAAATTTGCGGGTGAGTAAAATATGTGGGGGAAAATGTGGAAAAGTTATTAAAACGTTTGCAGTTTACTGCAAATATACACTCATTATACATCGAATGGTTAAAATGGTCTGTGTGCACCCATGTACAGTAAACTAAAACACCATATTTCTATTTACTGACACGTGTGTAATTAATTATTTTTATTTTAAAGATCTAACTTAATGCAGCAAAACCAGAGACTGCAATACAGCTTTCCACGTTATACAACAGACGACTTATTTTGCCAATAAGTCTTGTTTTGTTGTGTCAGCAGGAAAAGAATCTTTTCAGACATAAACCTCTACGTATTCACCTTAATACATTTAAAATGATTTAAAAAAGGTGTTTCTGTTGATTATCATTGGGACACTGCATCATGATCTTTAAAAAAATAATCAGGCAGATCTTTACATTAATTTAAGTAAACATGCACAAATTTATGTAAAAATTCCCTAAATGGCATCTAAGCATTAGTGATGCGTACGTGTGACGCCACTAACCATTGGTCATAAAGTGTAAAATATATTAACAGTTTTAATCCAAAACACAGTATATTGAATAGGAATCTATTTTTGGCAACCATTATTGTGACAAAGCCCATGACTTTTTGTATAAACACAAGACATTAACACTACAGCACAACAACTCACTGCACTAGTTTCACTTTAGTCTGCTTTGTGCAGGACTGTGATTGTAGATGTTCAAATAACACTAAAATGTTCATATATTACACCTACAGCTTTGGCACGAAGAACAATTATTGAAAAACATGTGAATCGCCTTAAGCCCTAGGAAACTGGACTTGGCACAAATAATGTGCCTACAGGTGGCCTCTCTAACATAGAGTGCATACCTCAGAACAGCACACATACTCCAACGCATTATAACATATTGGCCTACATCTGAATTTTTGAATGTATAATTCCTAAAAAAAAGAAAAATATTGCCTGTATACATGTTAAACAATAAATAAACCAAAAGCAACAAAAGTCTTAAACAGTCACTCTTAGTAAAACCCAAGTTAAAAAAAGTAAACATGTCATTACCACAGTGTGTCAATTAGGAGCTACCAAACAGGCTGAATGTGTCAGTTTTAAAAAGTGAAGTATAAAAGACTAAAAATGAGAAACTGGCTCAAGTCTGACAACATCCTCAGGATGCAGGAACTGGATGCTCCATCCGACTCTATACTTGCTGGACCAACCTGCGATAATGTGGCATAACTTTACTTTCTGGAAGATAGAGAGCCATTTCCAATGCCACCAGAACAGGAAACTCCAGAGGGATTAGTTCTCGCCGGCTTATACGAAAACGCTCTTCCAGCTTCTGCTCAACAGGACACCAAAATGCAGAAGAAACATGACATTATCACAGTGGGCCTATGAAAATGGGGGCGTCATCACAACACTATTGCTGATCTAGTTAGTGCCTGTCATAATATTCACTTCTTATTTACATTTTGTATTAAATATGTAACGTACAGTGCCTTGCAAAAGTATTCGGCCTACTTGAACTTTTCAAACTTTTGCCACATTTCAGGCTTCAAACAAAGATCTGAAATTGGAATTTTTTGTAAAGAATCAACAACAACTGGGACAATCGTGAAATGGAATGAAAGTTATTGGAGACTTTAAACTTTTTTAATAAATAAAAAACTGAAAAGTGGGGTGTGCAATATTATTTGGACCCTTTACCTTCAGTGCAGCAAACTGACTTCAGAGGGTCTGTGAGGATCTCTGAATGATCCAATGTTGACCTAAATAACTGATGATGATAAATAGGATCCACCTGTGTGTAATAAAGTCTCAGTGTAAATGCACCTGCGCTGTTATAGTCTCAGAGTTCTGTTTAAAGCACAGAGAGCATCATGAAGACCAAGGAACACATCAGGCAGGTTTGAGATACTGTTGTTGAAAAGTTTAAAAAGGGATTTGGATACCAAAAGATTTCCCAAGCTTTAAACATCTTATGGAGCACTGTGCACGTGATCATATTGAAATGGAGGAGTATCAGACCACTGTTAACCTACCAAGACCCGGCCATCCCTCTAAACCTTCAGCTCAAACAAGGAGAAGATGATCAGAGATGCAGCCAAGAAGCCCATGATCACTCTGGATGAACAACAGAGATCTACAGCTGAGGTGGAAGACTGTCAATAGGACAACAAATCAGTCGTACACTGCACAAATCTGGATTTTATGGAAGAGTGGCAAGAACAAAACCATTTCTCAAATATATCCATAAAAAGTCTTGTTGAGACAATTTGCCACAAGCCACCTGGAAGACACACCAAACATGTGAAAGAAGGTTCTCTGGTCAGATGAAACAAAACTTTGGTTAACAAATTAATGTATCCAGGTGTTAGAATGGCCAAGTTAAAGTCCAGACCTGAATCCAATCGAGAATCTGTGGAAAGAGCCGAAAACTGCTTTTTTTTTTTTTTTTACTTTAGCTGTTTTGCAAGGAAATATGTGTAAAAATTTCAGTCTCTTGATGTGCAAAACTGACAGAGACACACTCCCAGCGACTTGCAGCTGTAATCGCAGCAAAAGGCAGCACTACAAAGTATTAACACAAGGAGGCCTAATAATATTGCACTTCCCACTTTTTCGTTTTTTTTTTCTAAAACAAGTTCAAAATCTCCAATAAATCTCATTCACCTTCACGATTCTTTACAAAAAAACTACAATTTCGTATCTTTATGTTGTTGCTTTCTGAAGCCTGAAATGTGTCAAAAGTTTGAAAAGTTCAAGGGGGCAGAATACTTTCGCAAGATACTTGAAGTATTAATCATAGTAACACAAGCAAACATACTGTAGTATGTAGTTCTATCTAGTTCTATACATTAAAACATGACAAAGTGAAATTATTTTTATCGTTTTATGTATGGTACTGCTTGAAAGTTAATGAATATTTCAGAATTTTTAATTATTTCTTTAGAAATTTGACCTTTGACCATTTGACTATAAAAGATAATCCAAGTTGTTCAGATCTGTAGGCACTTGTAGGTTACAAGTAGGTAACCATTTGCTCTCTGTACCTTAATTTTTGTATGTTGTTGGGAGTTCCTCCATTTAACTGTCTGCTTCATGTCCTTTAACACTATTTCTATTGGATTAAAGTTGGGACTTTATCTTAACAATTCTAAAACCTTCATTTTATCCATTCTTTAATGAAACAACTTGTGTGCTTAGTGTTTGTCTTGCTGCTTGACCCACATTCTCAAAATGCAATGTCCTTATAAATATTTGGTGGAATAAATCAGAATTTCTTGTATCACTAAACATTTTTTTAAGTAGAATATAGATATAGACTATATTTACACACAACTATGAATACAGGCCAAAGAACAATTAAATTGATCCAACAGTCATCTGGCTTGTCTCTGTGATTTCTAATAAACTAAAAGTGTTCTTTTTGGAAAGTAGTGACTTTTTCCTTGGAACCCAGTCCCACACAATATTATTGTTTAGGATTCCCACTGCCATGATGGTGGGCTTATCATTAAAAGTCACAAATGTTGAAAAAGGCTGTACGTTGCTTAGAACTTATTTTTAGCTATAACATAGTTGGCTCTTGGCATGATCTTTGCCCGCTGACAACTTCTGAGGAGATTAATAATGCTCATAAATTTCCTCCATTTGGTCACAATTTTAGTCATGTTTTAACGTAAATCCAGAGAACTATTTGAATGACTATATGTGTTACTTTTATCTAATTACATGTAAAAAGGTTATGAACCTTTATTAAATACATCTGCAGTTACAAGACACTGAAAACTATGAGTCATAACGGACTAAAAATTTCAAACAACATAATGCACATTAGTTTTTGCTTGTGTACATTTTAATTTCTAAGTGCACAGAACATATATGTCCTTTAAGGCCAACATACAGCTGTGATCTTTAAAATTATTTAGTAAAGTAAATGTACACATGGCTTTTACCAGAGTATATTTTTACCATCATTATACCTTTAGAAGTAACTTAAAATGTACAAATGAATTACTAATTTAATAAGAATTATACTTATTTATTAAATACAGATTAGATATTCATCAGACACTCAAATAATGTGTGTACCACCGTTCACCTGATATTTTATTTGTTCGAAATGTATGAAGTAAGGGGTTAAAATAGTGGACGTTAATTGTAGAATTTATTTGAAAATTTTACTTACATCTATCAGTTGTCTGACCTCCAACTTTTTGAGGTCACTACTAATCTTAGCTGCCAGCAGCACACACACTGCAGACACAAGTTTTCTGTTGGGTTTGTTCAGTCGACCCTGCAGAACCAGTTTCTCAAAGTACACATAGGCCATCGCTATAGTAACTGGCTGTAACCCACACTCTTCACTTACTGCTCGCATTTCTCTCTTCAAACTAGTACACACACACACACACATACACACTTAACAATTACAGAAACATTTACATTTTGGTATTCAATTATTAATTGGGGGTATAGACATTTAACACTAAACATTCATTTTAAACATTTTTAAAGATACAACTACAGAGTAATCAAAATACTTTGGTGGCATAGTGTTATCTCAACACTTGGATAACAAACCTCATATTTTAGTTCCATGTAAACTTTATTTTAAGGGTTTCTAATGTAATGTTTGAATATAGACTTTATTTCACAAATATCTTTTTCAGACAATTCCTAATGCAATATCCTGTTTAATTAAATTCATAATTCAGAAATATAGGTCATGAGATACCTCAGCTTGATTTGTGTAACAAGGTTTATAATTGTTGCTGGAGTGATGGATGAAAAGTTTTTCCATGATTTGGGATACCAAACGACTCATTATTGAACAGCATCTCTTTTCCATAAAAATTACTTCCATACTATAGTTTAATTCTGCATTTCCCCCCTGGAATTAAGAAAGTATTCTGATTGATCTGTTTCAGACTTTGTTATTGTGTATGTGTGAATTAAATTTAAACCCTCATATTAAACTGGCTAGTACCGTTATAAAGTTAATTATTTTCAAGCCCTGTTATTTCAGAAAGTAAATGTGTAGGATGAAGAAGAACTTTTCTGTCAAGCATTGGAAATATAAAGCTTGTTTTATTTACAGTTTTTCTGGTCTGGATGGAGTGTTTAACATAAACAAAAGAGAATACATGGCTTATTGTTTGAAATTCTAATTCCGTTGTGAGGGGCAAATAGTTTTTTAACCTTTACTTGGTTACTTGGAGTGGCTTGTCCTTGTTACCCTATGCAAAGGTCATCCACATAGAGGCTTTAGAGTATCTAATTTGCCTGCTTTTTTCAATTAAAAAATGATTAAATGGTGGAACCCCTATTTATGCTTATCCCATAGACATAATACATTGCTAACTTTTACTTTTTGGCTTGTGGAAAAAAAGTCCGCAACAAACATTACATTTGGTCATTAAACAGATGCTTTTATCCAAAGCGACTTTACAAGTATCCCACTTAATAAATAGGATCAGAACACAGGGTTACACACAGAATCTCTGAAGCAATGAGGGTTAAGGGTCTTTCTGAGGGACTTGGTTGTGTTAGAATTTAAAGTCTTGCTCCCCTATTTTTGGGTTTTGTATATTGCTTATTTTCATGTGTTCCATAACGAGGTGTGTCCATGGTTTGGGCGGGTAAGCACGAGCACGGTCCTACTTTACACACCATCAAAGAAACTGTGTCTAGCCGCACTGGGTAAGAGATAATGTGCCACCCCTTGTATTTATATTTTAACAACAAGCTTAGAGTAGACAGGTTTTTGTTTTACTGGCTTATTTCATTACAGAAGTGGGACTGTCCAATGAAGTGTAGGGAAGTCGTTTTTGTTCTGTTTCTTTCTTTCGGCACTACCTAAGCC
>JAOUQT010023771.1:0-11686 GCA_025769995.1 Xyliphius kryptos
GAGAAAACAGGAAAACATGCAAACTCTACAGAAGTTGTCCCACACGGTACTCGAACCTGGGACTTTCTTGCTGTGAGGCTACAGCACTGTGCCGCCCCTTGTCCCAAACACTATTAAATAAATACTTTGGAAAAATCAGCTAAAGTGAAAAGTCCTGGCACACAGGACAGGTGTGTGATACTTCTCAAGAAAATGCAATACACAGTAAATATACTAAGGGATGATTAGAAATAAGGGACCCTTATAGATAAAAAACTAATACTAGATCTTGGGATACTGAGAACGGGTGGTTTTCCATGGGCTCTTGAGATTTGTAACACATAGTTCTATTGGTCTGGTATTCAAGTGAATGCAAGTCACCTTTAATTTTATGTTATGTCACATGCCATCATCACTTCCATCATAAATCTACTGCGTATTTAAAAGACATCCAGTGTCGGACAAAATTCTGCACAGAAAAATCTATTTAAAACACAGAGGAAATCTAATGTTAGATCAATCAGAAACATACAATTAATAAAATGTTTTTGGAACTGGTTTGAATATCAAAGTATTGAATACTGAATATTTGTTTATACATATATCAGACAAATTGACCAGCATACTGACCAGTTATAGAAATCCCTGCAGAGGGTGGTCAGGACAGCATAAAAAATTATTGTGTTATCTTGGGATACTACAAACCCGATTCCAAAAACGTTGGGACAAAGTACAAATTGTAAATAAAAACTGAATGTAATACTTTACAAAAGTCAATAACTGATGATGTATTCACAATGTAACATAGACAACATAGACCAAATATTGAAAATATTTCATGACAGCAACAAATCTCAAAAAGATGGGACGGGGCAATAAGAAGCTGAAGAAGTTAAAGGTATTAAAAATGGACAGCTGGAGTACCAATTGGCAATAGGTCATTAACATGACTGGGTATAAAACAAGTATTTTGGAGTGGCAGTGGCAGAAAGAATTATGACAATGTAAAATTGCAAAGAGTTTGAACATATCGTTATCTGCAGTGCATAATATCATCAAAAGATTCAGAGAATCTGGAAGAATCTCTGTGCGTAAGGGTCAAGGGCGGAAAACCATACTGGGTGCTTGTGATCTTCAGGCTCTTAGATAGCACTGCATAACATACAGGCATGCTTCTGCATTAGAAATCACAAAAGGGGCTCAGGAATATTTCCAGAGAACATTATCTGTGAACACATTTAGTCGTGCCATTCGCCTATTGCCTATGGCTCATTTAAAATGGGCTGTGGCAAAGTGGAAAACTGTTCTGTGATTAGATAAATTGAAATCAGGGATGCCTAAAGAGGACAAGGGCGACCAAGTTGTCATCAGAGATGAGTTCAGAAACCTGCATCCCTGATGGTATGGGGTTGCATTAGTGCGTGTGGCATGGGCAGCTTATACATCAAGAAGGACACCATCAATGCTGAAAGATATATCCAGGTTGTAGAACAACATATGCTCCCATCCAGACAATGTCTCTTTCTGGGAAGACTTTGCATTTTCCAACATGACAATGCCAAACCACGTACTGCATCAATTACAACATCATGGCTGCGTAGAAGAGTCCGGGTACTGAACTGGCCAGATATTTTACCCATAGAAAACATTTGGCGCTTCATAAAACGAAAGATATGACAAAAAAGTTAGGCAACTAGAATTCTACATTAGACAAGAATGGGTAAACAATCTTATCCCTTAACTTGAGCAACATTTGGGGAACATAATAAGGAGCATTTGGAGCAGTAGTAAATAAAAAATATAGCAAATGTAGACCAAGTAAATGATTGCATTGCCTTCACAGATAAAACAGAATTTGAAAATTCCTTGAAATAGAGAATAAGAACCTTTAGTAGGCAGCATTTTAGAGTATCTAAGAAACAGCCTTGTTCTCTGGCTGTAAGCACAGGATGATGTTAAATTCTGTCCAGGTAGAAAATTCATTAGGTTTTGAGACACACCCACTGTCGTGGCAATAGCATATCTAACCATTACTCACAATAAGAACCACTCAGTTCTAACCTTTATTCCCCATCTGACAAGATCTTTCACCATTGCTAATAATTATAACCCATTAGACATCCTATTTATCTTCCAAACGTAGCCCTCTAGAGAGCACTTTAATAACTCATAATACACTAGACCTTTAATTACCATGTATAATCTATCAAGTGCATGCAATCTCCCAAAAGCTAACAGTTTCTTTTGTATGTGTGTGCGCGTGTGTCTTTTTTAGGTGGTCCGTCCATACCAAACCATGTCAAATCCTCTGAGTAAGTTGACTGTCCTGAACAGCCTGCACACACACTTTATCCTAGCTGACAATGGCACCACGGGCAAGTACGGTGCAGAGGTTAAGCTCCGCCGCCAGCTGGAGAAGCACATCTCTCTGCAGAAGATCAACACACGTGAGTTCTCACCTGGATAGTTTCAAGTGTGGTCAGACAAATAGCATGCTGGGAAGGAGTAGTTATGAACTCCAAGGTGGATTATCTGAATGGTTATGGGAATTTTTAATTGTAACGTGTGTTCTCTATGTACTTTCAGTTATTGAGCTTAAAGAAATTATTTCAGATATTATAATGAATTTATAGCAGGTACAGTATTTTTTTAGTCATTGACCAAAGTAATCCCATGCTATGGGATTGGCTATAATAGTCCTTTTAATACCGTCTGGGCGTAGGGGTCATGGCTGTTTAGCATCCCCAACTTTTAAGCAATGAAATGCCACTAGATGTTTTTAACTGTTTTTAACTGCAGTGCGTTAATTACTAAAGCTGAAATCTTCCAATTACCTTTTTATTTTTTTATTTTAATTGCTATTCTAACTTTTAATTTTATGTTCATTTTAACAGATTTCTTATGAATTTAGCATTTGGTTATTAGTTCAGGCTTCATGGCACATTGAGTTTTAACACAAGATTTACTTTTTTTGGAGGATTGATTTGTCTAGGCTTCATAGCACATTTATACTTGTGTGAATGGTAAAGTTGTTATGGTACATTGTGTATTTAGATTGGGACAGTTTTTGGAGGGTATCATGGCACATTATATTTCTAGACAAGGAGTTTTTTTTTGCAGTGATTGGTATGAGATTTTATACCAGGCCACTTGCTTGTTTATGTATATTGTGATACTTCTACTGCATTTTTAGCAAATAATTAAGATTATGTCCCTGATCTTCAAGTATTTATATTACAATTTTTACTAAACCTTCTCTCACTTCTTGGGTCCGCCATGTTTGGTAACCCATAGCTTTTATTTGTTATATATTGAATATGTTGTCTTGTTTAAAACAGCTAGTGTTCAATCTAATAATTTTAATGCAGTCAGGTGCAATATTCATGTGTGGTCCATATTCTTATGTTTTTGTTTTATTGCCCTGAGTCAATTAAAAATTGAACACGGATGGCATTTTTCCGCAAGGCCATAGTTTGGATACCTCTGGTATAGACATTATGGAATGCTGCCTATTTGTATTAGAGTGCATGTATAATCAATCTGGGTTGGTGCAGAGTACATTTGGGATTCGGATCTTTGAAATGCATTGGTGTGGGTTGATTATTAATGATGATCTAGGATTTTCCAGTCAGTTGGATATTGTATGGCTTGATGTACTAGATCTGGTTTCTGTTCATTTGTCTGTGTTTTTAGCTCATTAGTATTCAAATTGAGTAGTGTATGGAAATCATCTTTGTCCTCCACATCTGTCTCCATTGACCGTAACTAACAGCCAAGCCACAGCTCAAACACTTAATCAGCAAGGAGAAGGATGTCTAAAAACCCAACGGAAGAAAAATAGGGAGTTTTCATTAGGATTTGAGGCTTTCCATCCCAAATGTCATGTGACTTTTGGGGTTCCCTTTGTCATCCTATGCCTGGGATTATAAATGGGGCTGGGAAGGCAAAGGGACTTCTAATTGTCATCCACAGCATCCACTGTCTATGAAACAATTCAAATGTGGGTATAAAATATAAAATATTATATATAATAATACAATTTCTAAATGTATTATGTATGCAATGGAGGACGTAAGCACAAAGTAAGTGCAGGTTACTTTCACCAAAGGCAGACAAAATCCAAAACAGCAAACTTTGTAAAACTGGCAAAGGTAACATTAACTACATAGGTTACATAGTTTACATATACTGCATAAAGCATGATATGTGGTCAAAAGACAAATAAGGTCTAGAAACATGGCTAAGCATCAATCTGACTCAAAGGCTTGGTATCAAAACTGTTCTGATAATTTGCAACAAGCAAATAAACTGCCGGGACTTTAAAAGAACCATACATGATCAGAAACAAAAACCAAATGATATTCAGGCGGAACACATACATTTAAACTAGCATTCAGGTGCTATTGCTTAACTACACTGGGATGTGTAGATTTCAACTGCTCTCATCATAGTTGTTAGTCTGTAGTTGCTGTAGTCCTTGCATTTTTAACGCATCTTGTGAAGGCACATGATACTGTTGCATTAATAAGACTGTCTGCTACTAGATATAACAAATAAAATGATCTTCTGAAGTAATACAATTTTAATTTCTTGGCATTCAATTAGTGAAATATACGGTATGTTTCACTGACAAATCTCAAAAACACTCAAACATATTAGTTACAAATAAATTGCACTTATAATTGTATGTTTAGGATATTGATTTTCTGGCGGTTATGCTTTTAAAGACAATGCTTAGCATCATGCCGAGTTGTAAATTGTAAACACATTTTTGGAGTAAAACAATATACAGTATATTCCACAAAAAGAACCTCATACTAACTGTGAAACATGGAGGTGTAAATGTCAGTGTTTGGGGATGTTTGGCTGCAGAAGGACCTGGCCAGTTCACTATCATAGGAGGCATCATAATTTCTAATGTGTGTTAGAGGGTGCTTGAGGAAAATTTAAGAGCAGCTGTAAAAAATTCAAACATAAGTGGAACTGGTCCCTGCAAAATAACAATGATCCAAAAGATACCAGTTAATTCACCAAGGACTGTCTAACAACTAAGAAACTGAGGGTTTTTGAATGTCTGAGTCTGGTAAGGGATTTTAACTCCACTCATTGGAAAATAGTAACAAGTGCTAACATACCCAGGTCTGGCTTCTGTAAGGCAACTTGAAATGTACTGTAAATGCAAGAATACCCTGGAAGAATTATGTGGCAAACTTTCCTCAAGCTGATATACCAGAGACTGGTAGACTTCTTAAAGATATTCAGTCTCACTAAAGGGGTAACACATGATAGAATACACATTTATCTTAATGTTTCTTACTTTTATTAAATACAACAATTGTAATTTTTTTTTTAATATATATTCACAAATTTGATGCCTACAACACGTTTAAAAAAATTGGGACGGGGCATGTTTAGAATTGGTTACATCATCACTTTTTCTTTTAACAGCACTCAATAAGCATTTGGGACTGAGACCAATGACACTTATTGTTGAAGTTTTGCAGTTGCTCTTAACAGTCCGGGGTCTCCATTGTCATGTTTTGCGCTTTATAATGCACCACACATTTTTAATGGGAGACAAGTCTGGATTGCACGCAGGCCTGTCTAGTACCCAATCGTGTTTAATATGAAGCCACGCTGTTATAGCATATGCAGAATGTGGCTTGGCATTGTCTTTATAAAAATAAGCAGGGATGTCCCAAAAAGATGACAGCATATGTTGCTTAAAAACCTGTATGTACCTTTCAGCGGTACCCATTCTATGGCCTCTATCACAGTCCCCATTTTTAGCCCCATTGTATCTTGTCTTTTGTAGTGTATTAAATAGAATATAAGTTAATTTGCAAATCATTGTATTCTGTTTTAATTCGTGTTTTACACAACGTACCAAGTTCATTGGAATTGCTATTGTATATATATAAAGATTTCTTAATAAAGGACAATATATTTAATATGGTGTCCTAATTATTTTTACATTACTGTATATTTGAGAGTAATGTAATTAGAGAGAGAGAGCTATAGTATACGGGGGATGAAAGCATTTAATCAGCCAATGACTATGCAAGCTCTTCTACTTAGAAAGATGAGAGAGGTCTCTAATTTTAATCATAGGTTACACATCAACTAAGAGACAAAATGAGAAAAAATCCAGGAAAAAACATTATAGTATTTTTAAAGAATTTATTTCAAATTTATGGTGAAAAATAAAGATTTTGGTCACCTACAAACAAGCAAGATTTATGACTCTCACAGACCAGTAACTTCTTAATAAAGACGCTCTTCTGTCCTTCACTCATTACCTGTAATAACGTCACATGTTAAAATTTGTTATCTGTATAAAAGACATCTGTCTACAGCCTTAAAATGTCAGACTTCAAACTCAATCATAGAAAAATCCTAAGAGCAGTCGAAGGACACCAGGAAGAAAACTTTAGACCTGCATCAGGCTGAGTGAATCTACAATAGGAAAGCAGGTTGGTGTGAATAAATCAACTGTGGGCAATTGTAAGAAAATGGAAGACATACAAGGCCATTAATCTCCCTCAATTTAGGACCCCATGCAAGATCTCATTCTGTGGAGCCAAAATGTAAAAATCCAAAGGGACCTGATGAATGACCTGCAGAGATCTGGGACTAGAGAAACAAAGGAAACATCAGTATCACACTATGCCAAGAGGGACTCAAATCCTGCAGTGCAAGGCATTTCCCTCTGCTTAAGCCAGTACATGTTCAGGCCCACCCATCTGAAGTTTGCAAGAGAGCATATGTTTGGTCCAGAAGAGAATTGGAAGAATATAATGTGGTCAGATAGAACTTTTTGGTAGGACACCATATCTACTGTGAAATATGGTTGAAACATCATGCTTTTGGGCGGTTTTTCTGTCAAGGGGACAGGACGATTGATCGGAAGAATGAATGGGGCCATGTCTCATAAGATTTTAAGCCAGAACCTCTTTGCATCAATGATAGCATTGAAGAAGGCTGGGTCTTCCAGCATGACAATGATTCCAAACACACAGCATGGGCAATGAAGGAGTGGCTCCGTAAAAAACTTCAAGGTCTAGCCAGTCTCCAGACCTTAACCCCATAGAACATTTCTGGAGGGAGTTAAAATTCTGTCTAGCCAGTGACAGCCCAAAAAACATTATTGCTTTAGAGGTAATCTGCATGGAGGAATGGGCCAAAATACCAGCTACATTGTGTGCAAACCTGGTGAAGACTTAAAGGAAATGTCTGACCTCTGTCATTGCCAACACAGTATTGAGTTGAAATTATTGACCAAATATTTATTTTCCACTATAATTTACAAATAAATAATTTAAAAATCCTACTGTGTGATTTACTGGATTTTTTCTCATTTTATCTCTCATATTAAAGACCTCCAGAGCTCAAGTACGACTCAAAACTCGGAAATACTAGATTGTTGTTTTGCAAATGTAAACAATGTCCCTAACTAAATTAAAAAAGAAATAAATACTTTTTTTTGTTACATTTTCTAATTCAGTGAGAAACATCAAGTCTGTTTTGGGCTTCAACAAGTGTCTGAATTGTGGTTGAAAGTATGAGTGGTAAAGTTTAATGTTAACATTTTGAGAGTCTGTAGTTACACGTGCACTTGCCTACTTAGCATGCACCTGTACATAAATAAAACACTCTCAATAATAAACCAGCACCACGGCCATGTTGTAAACTAGTTTTCATTTATATTTATTGTTTATGAATGAATGGCATGCCCCATGGGCCATAAAATGCCCAGGTATGTGTTACATTTATTTTATAATTTAGTTGTTACCACAGTCCCTGGCTTGCTCAAGTGATAAAAAATAAAATGTACATAAACAATATGCTTATGTCCTACCTGTAACTTAGATAAAGCTGCTTTGTGACAATGTGCCACTGTTAACAGTGCTATAAAAATAAAATTGAACTGACTTTAAATAGACACATTAATTATTTCCATCTCCATGTCATGTCAATTGGACAATGCTATGTTATGTAATAGAATTTTTGTAGTTATAGCACGCCTAGGCTTTTAATTGCATCACAGTGCAATTGCATTGTACAGGTCTGTATCAAGTCTATAGGCTCTAATATTTGGGCTGCCCATTTTATATGAGAAAAAGATGACATAACAAAAGGGCTCCACTACTTTCGGTGCTTGGACCCCTAATATTAATATTAATAATAACTGGAAGAAGATGAAGAAAACATTAGAACCCTAATACATTGTATTTTTTATGTAGGGCATGTTTTATTTATGCATGTCTTATAGTTTCGTTTCCAAAACAAGCAAGCAAGAATTACCTTGTTTATGATTGGTTGATTAAGTTTAACTAAAGTTGCACACTTTAGCACCATGAACAGCTCTTCCCTGACATTGGTTCTAAAGAATTAGGACCATTAGCAAGACTGACATTTATTTTATCAGTTAATACTGTACATTTACTAACACATTTATTATTATTATACAAAAAAAAAATCTTACATATTGACTGAATTAAATGATTTGGTGGCTTTCAAGTCATCAGGGTGCTAGTCATCATAGTTCTAGCCTAAAACCTGCTTTGGGCTCTGTGTGATGGTGGCATTCGTTGTTCCCTTGGTTTTAGTAAAATATTTCTGCACATCATTTCCTGCCGTCTCCTTTGACAGTCTTCCCTGCGGGATGTGGCATATTGCCGTGATTCCCACTGTACCCTATGGGGATAGCCTTCTGGATACTCTCTTTTTCTCTTTTGCTCATACAATATCATACAATATTATGCTAAATCTTTAGGCATCCTGTCTCAATGGTTACCAAGAAGTGATCTGTCGGATAGGGATAAGCTGTCTTGAGGCAAATTAGAAACACCATATAGCCTAATACATGTTTCTGGCTGTGGGAGGAAATTGGAAAACTGAGGAAACCCACTTAAATATCAGGAGAACATGCAAACTCCACAAAGAATGTACCCAGGACACCCCATCTGGGAATCAAAATTGTGGAATGTATTGTCATTAAATGAAGCTGACAAGACAAAACATACACTATATTTCCAAATGTATTTGCTTACCTCTCTTGACTCACAAATGAGCTAATCCATAGGGTTCAATATGATATCAGTCCACAAAGGAGTGTGTTTATGTGAATTTTTGACCATTCTTCCAGAAGCGCATTTCTGAGGTCACACAATGATGTTAGACAAAAAGGTCTGGCTCTCCGTCTCTGCTCTAATTTATCCCAAGGATGCTTTGTCGGGTTAAGGTCAGGACTCTTTGCAGGCCAGTCAAGTTCATCCAAACCAGACTCAGTCGTCCATGTCTTTATGGACCTTGTATGTGAACTGGTGCACAGTCATGTTGGAAAAGGAAGGGGCCGGCATCAAACTGTTTCCACAAAGTTCAGAGAATTAAATTGTCCAAAATGTTATAGTATGCTAAAGATTCATACACCTGTGGCCATGAACGTTATTGGAACACCTAATTCCGAGAATTTGGATGGGTGAGCAAATACTTTTGGAAATATAGTGTACCTTGGACTCTTACTATCTGTATTTTAAATGTGCTTACCATCATTTCTGGAGATGTAAATGCTAAAAAATCTGTTTTAGAGATTTTAGACTGTATTTTTGGGTCCATCAAGCCAACTTTACTTTGATCTTAACTGCCCTCCATTAAAGTGAAGCTCAACATTTATCACATGCCTCATTTGTTGTTCAGGAAAATGATGCTCTTTAATTGACTGAACGTGAGGTCTTAGAGTATCATATCTTTTTTTTAATGGCTGCTTCTTGTTTCTTTTCTGCCTTTTTTTACATCGGGGACGAATAAAAAAAAACTTGTCATTTCATATAAAAACAACAGTTAAAGATGATGAACATCCTAAGGAAATGTACACTTACTATGTTCTTTTAAACCTGTGGAGACGCAAATTTAACTAGACACATGTGCACAGGTGATTAGTGAACATATCATTATGGTGCAGACTAATAAGTGTTTTTTGTGCTTGTGTTGATGTGCATCCATGTTGGGCTGCACCAGTAGCATCTGTGATAAAATTACCCTCAGGACTGGAAACATAATATTGTGGCTATAATATATTCTGTTGGTAGTCTAAGGGTTTATCCACTGTAGACTATCAAAGAAGCTGCTAGCTAAGAAGAAATCTTCAAAATGAGCATTTACATAATTGAGCTTGGAATGACAGGCATGACAATTATTTCTACTAAATTCCTTCTAAATATTTCTTGTAAAGCAACTCAGGCTTAAATTTAATTATATTAGAATTTCCTTATTATTACTAAAATAAATGCAGAATGTAACATGTGTAATGGATCTTTATTGAGGCAGAAATAGAATGTAAATGCAGGTTAAATAAAGCAGACAATAAAAGTACAAAATCACAAAAAGGAAACAGGAACTGGTCAGGTGATCACTGGGCAGCACATGTTAGAGTTTGGGCCTGGGAACTATATGATTTTCCATAGGCATGGCTGCTGGGAATTCTGGAAAGTGTAATATTGGTTTATAGTGATATAAAGGTATTTCAGTGTGTTTTATGAAACCAGCCAGCCTTAAACACATTAACTATTAAAGTCTTTCCCAAGTTTAATCTTCATAGCAGTATTATGGATCTAAAGGGAAAAGTCATTATTTTTTGTCATAATCATAAACACATTGTCAATAAGCTTTCTTATTGCTTCATTAAAATATGTTTTAGACTGACATGCGAGCCACAGTTGCACTGCAGTCTTCACCTCTGCATCACACGTGAATCATGTTTCTTTGTAGGGCGTCTTTCATGGGAGCAAGCAGGTGATATAACGATGGTGTAAGATATGGAGAATGCTTTAACACTTTAAAACTAGGTTTTTGTGTACCAAGTATAGACAGTGGTTTATGGATGTACATTGTCATGCAATAACACAATGCTCTTGGATTTCAGTCCTGTGTGTTTGTTGAATTTAGCTCTTTATTAACATCACAATGTAACAAACACTGTTTAATAATTAACCCTTTTCTTGATAATTTTACTCTACTGGCCCTTGTGAATCCCAGAAAAATGTAAGCATCATTGATGCTTGATGTTTTTCTTGGTTGGTGATCATTGATTTCCATACTCTGATATTTACTCTCAAGCTTGTAGTGATCAATCCATATATATATATATAATAGATTATAACATAGATTATAAATAACACTTTAAACAATTTCAAGTATTTATTTGTTTATTTTTACGTAATTTGGGCTTCCAGCTTTTGAATCCAATGAAACAAGATTTAAAAAAAAATTGAATACTGTGGAAAAATCAGCCCAAACTATGTAGTGGAATGACAAAATGTAACAGGAGAACACTCACTAGCAAAAGAGAAGACTGTGGGCTTCAGCGGATTGTCAAAAAGAGAAGTTTCAAGAATCTTGCAGCAATCCAGAAAGAGTGTGAGGCAAGAGTCACAGCTTCAAAAACCACCACATTCAGACACATCTGGACCTAAGCCAATGTAGAAAGCATCTCAACTGGGCCAAGGAGAACAAGGGCTGGACCGTTGGCCAGTGGTCCACAGTCCATCATGATTTGGGGTGCAATGTCCAGTGCAGATGTTAGTAAACTCTGCTTTAATAAATTCAAGGTCACCACAACAGTCTACCAGAATGTTTTAGAGGACTTCATGATTCCTTCTGCTGAGGATCTGTATGGAGATGCAGATTTCATCTTCCAGCAGGACCT
>JAOUQT010023796.1:0-11685 GCA_025769995.1 Xyliphius kryptos
GAAGTTGGATCAGCCTGTCATTTGATTTTCCACTTTGATTTTGAGTATGATTCCAAATCCAGACCTCCATGGGATGAAAATTTAGATTTACATTTTGTTCATTTTAATGTTATTTTGTTCTGAATGCATTCCACTATCTACTAAATAAAGATTTCCAACTGAAATTTTTTATTCATTGAGATCTAGGATGTGTTATTTTAGTGTTCCCTTTATTTTTTTGAGCAGTGTAGTTTGTAGCGCCACCTTTTGCTGCGATTACAGCTGCAAGTCGCTTGGGGTATGTCTTTGTCAGTTTTGCACGTCGAGAGACTGAAAATTTTGCCCATTCTTCCTTGCAAAACAGCTCAATTTCAGTTTTCAGCTCTTTCCAGATTCTACATTGGATTCAGGTCTGGACTTTGACCTGGCCATTTTAACATACGTTTATTTGTGAACAATTCCATTGTAGATTTTGCTCTAAGTTTTGGATCATTGTCATGTTGAAAGATAAATCTCTATCCCAGTCTCAGGTCTTTTGCAGACACCAACTTTCTTCTTGCCACTCTTCCATAAAGGCCAGATTTGTGCAGTGTATGACTGATTGTTTTCCTATGGGCAGAGTCTCCCACCTCGGCTATAGATCTCTGCAGTTTATACAGAGTAATCATGGGCCTCTTGGCTGCATCCCTGATCAGTCATTTCCTTGTTTGAGCTAAAAGTTTAGAGGAATGGCCAGGTCAAGATAGATTTGCATTGGTCTGATACTCCTTCCATTTTAATATGATCGCTTGCATAGTGCTACTTGAGATGTTTAAATTTTCATAAATCTTTTCGTATCAAAATCTGGCTTTAAACTTCTCCACAACAGTACCTCGGACCTGCCTGGTGTGTTCCTTGGAGCAGGTGCATTTATACAAAGACTTGATTAGGTGGATAGGTGGTCAGGTGGATCATATTTATCATCATCAGTCATTTAGGTCAACATTGGATCATTCAGAGATCCTCACTGAACTTCTGGAGTGAGTTTGCTGCACTAAAAGTAAAAAGGCCGAATAAAATTGCACACCCTACTTTTCAGTTTTTTATGTCGTTCCACTTCATGATTGTGTTCCACATGTTGATTTTTTACAAAAATATTACAATTTCATATCTTTATGTCTGAAGCATGAGATTTGACAAAAGGTTGAACAGTTGAAGGGGCCCGAATACTTTTGCAAGGCACTGTATTTCAAATATACATATAATTATTTCTTATTATTTAGCGATAAACTTATGCCCTTCTCAATGTTAAAGAAAAATATGAGAAAATTACCAGAGGACATTTACAAATGAAACCATGAGGAGTGTTACTGGCTACAGCACAGGTCCCTCCATTCTGGCACGGCTTTCCTTTACAGCCATCAAACACAGTGTCACAATGCTGACCTATTATAAAAACAATGATTGATATACGTTAGACCATAAATTAAAAAAAAAATACACCACAAAAGTAACATACTCATGTAATTGGAATACAGTTAAAATGCTTAGCACCTGTGTAGCCTGTGCGGCACTCGCAGCGGTAGTTGTTGGTAAGCTGGATGCAGCTGTGGGTGCCTTGTGGATCACAGGGGTTTGAAAGGCACTCGTTTACATCACCTTCACAGCGCTCACCGACATAACCAAGTGGACACTCACAGTGATAACCTCCAACCTGATCCACACAACGACCCTTATTAAAGCACTTGGGTTCCTGAGTTATTGTGTCAATAAAGGGTGTGCAGTCATCTATGTTGATTTCACAATGAACACCTGAAACAAAGTTAGAAGTAAATAATGAAAATTCACCTTAATTCAGCACCTAGCAAAAGTGGTTTAAAAGTGTGATACTATTAAAACTTTTATCAAAGATGACTATTGCAAAGAACTGCAGTCAGTTCATGAGCAATATACTGACCAAAAATTATGATTTTATTTATTTATTTTTGTATCATTTTTAAATTTGTATTGGTATTTATTATTATTTTAAATAATTTATTATATATTTCTAACATATTTTTTCTTTATATATATATAAAAAATATATATACAATATATATATTTCCCTTTTTCTTTTTTTCTTGTTATACCATGTTCTTTTTATTTAACTAGAAACAAGAAAGCAGACAGTTCACATGGATTCAAGTTTTTGGACTGTGGGAGGAAACCGGAGAACCTTGAGAACACCAACGCAGACACGGCGAGAACATGGATCCCAAGTGCTAAAGGGTGGGTGTGGTAACCACTACACCACCGTGCCGCCAATAACCAAAACATAATATTCTTATATTTTTATATTCTTATGTTTATTTTTTCCCTAAACATTGTTTTTTTATTTAAAATTCTTAGGTAAAATCATTCTACACTGTAAAACTACGTTATTATGTATGATATACAACTGTAAAAAACCCCCACAAAATCAGCCACAATGTTAAATTCTGTCAGTGGTATGAAATTCCTATGAATTTTAGGTTCTGTCATTTATAATCTTCTTTTTAATACTCTACTAGGGTCGCAGGTGGTTTCCCATGCCGATCCAGGGGACAACGCTCAGGTCACGATGTCGTTGGACACACTCACTCACTTACACACACACAAATAGACTATACAGTAGCAAATTAGAGCAGTCAAAAATTTTTAAATTGTGATTATATAAAATAGTAAAATTAATTTATTCATCATATAAAACTGATTATCACAATTAGCCAAAATGGCTAATCCTGCACGTAAGTAAATATACCCCAGACACTCAATTATAGGACAGATATACACACATTCACACACATCTGAGATCAAGGAATCTCCTGATTATTTGACATGGAAGTCTTTAGGTTGTAGGAAAAACCCCATGCAGACTTTGGAAAAAAAAAACAGTGACTCCACTGAGAAAAGCTCTGCACCTAGGAATTAAAGCCAGCTGCAGAACCATGGCTTCTATATATCTTATTATAATATAATATTCTGCAAATCTATTTAAATATTTATCCTATTGCCGATCATAGCAGCTACATTATACCTGTACCAACAATTAAACATTTTCTGCCCAGGGAAAAGCAATAAGATAAGATTATTAGTTCCACCATGTGGAAATTTTGATTTAGATAGAATTTTTTATTGTAATTAGCCTAGATACAGTCAGCTAATTAGAAAAGCACAGCATGCAGTTCGAGAGTCAGTGGACTGACCTTGAGTTCCTCGGGGACAGGAGCACTTGTAGGCATTGATAAGGTTGATGCAGATACCCCCATTCTGACAAGGCTGAGACAGGCACTCATTGATCTCACTAGAGCAATTTACTCCATGATAACCAGGAAAACACTGCAAATGAGCAGAAGAGATTAACAGTAAAGTGTAAAAGATCTCATTAGTACATTCGAAACAACATGAAACCATGTACGGTGTGTGATAAGAATGAGACAATTCATCGTTTTTGCAAGTAATTGCGGCATTTGTCCAGCCGTGACATCTGACTGCTTCACATTCATATAAATGCTTGACATACAACACATTATTTTATTATTATTATTTTTTTTATAAACTTCTGTAATTTGGCCACGAGATGGTTAGAGATAATAGAAACCTGTTACCCAGTGAGCAGTTCACTTAAAACACAGGACTAAATTATGTCACGAAAGACCAGTTTATTATTTATTTAAATTGGTTTTTATAAAGGCATTTATTAAGTAAACCTAACTTTTTTACTATAGTATGTTTGTTACCGTTTCATAAAAGCAATCCGCGACTTAATCTAGTCCAGCAATAAGGCACTCGAGGTTGTGCATTATTGTGAAAAAGTCACGGGAAAGACGTGTAACTCCGTGTAATACCTTTTTCCCGTGACATATGTACAATAAATCCTCTCGCACCTTATTGCTTTGATATGTAGTTTAAGAGATACACATTTTTTTACTTTGTTTTTTACAAAATTATTTCATATTTTGTTTTAATCTTTAGCAAAAACCCTGTGTTGTCTTTTTTCGAGAACAAAATGTTATTGCATGTAATCATTAAATAAACAACACACATGCATTGTTCATGTTATTTTGGGCACTTTTTTGCTCAAGTTAATTATTGCATAATAGTCCTATAGTTTTTTATTTTTAGACAATAATGGTTCCATCAAACTCTGTAATTGTCTCATTGTCTCTCATCAACGTAAGACATTAAAAACTGAAAGTCATTGACTCCATATTCCAGAATAAATGTAAAGTTGATTCCAGATATTTAAAACGGTAAAGAGATACAATGCACTACTGTAAATAAAAAAATAAATGCAATTATTAGACATGTAGTTCTGGTCCTTAAATCTGATTGTCTGAGCTGTGACATTATTGACAATAATGCACATCTCTGACTGCTTCACATTCATGTTAATGTGTGACATACAAGTCATTATGTACATTTTATATTATAGGTTGTTTGTAACCATTTTATAAAAGCAATAAGGCACTTGAGGTTGTGCATTGTTGTAAATAAATCATGAAAAAGAGGTGTAACTGTACTGCGCTTCACATCATGCCTAACACTTCTTTCCCGTGATTCATTCACAACAATGCATGCTCTCTTGTAACTCACTGCTTCATTAAACTTGTAACTTGTTCACCTTTTTGCTACTACATGTCAGCATTATAAATGTTTACCTCACAGGAATATCCGCCCAAGTAATCAGTGCAGGTAGCTCCATTTTGGCAGGGGTTCGGGATACACTCATCCACCTGCTGCTCACAGTAGCTGCCTGTGTATCCTGCTTGGCACTGACAATAGTGTGTGTTTCCCGCATCAAGACACTGGCCAGAATTCCGGCATAACCTGGCAACCTCTACACCTGTGGACAATACAGAAGTCTTAAAAAGGTGTACATCTGCATACTAATGTGTTTGTTATAGTAAATATGACAGCAAAACACTTAAAGAACTGACACAGTCCATACCTTGCTGTTTGGCTGCCACCTCACAGGAGACGCTGGGTACATCACAGTAGAGACCAGTCCAGCCTGTCTGACATTGGCAAGTGTAGGTGGTGCCACTCTGTCTGCAGGTGCCTCCATTTTTACATGGAGATGGCTTGCACCAGTTCACCAGCTCCTAAAGTCAGCAGTATGTATACGTTTAATAATAATAATATAAAAAGTATAGGAATTATGGCAGGAAAATTATTATATCGCGATGCAGATCTATTTTAACAACTCCACCCAGATCAGGATTTAAACCTGTGCTGGGGGGCGGACGTGCTAAACATAACACCATCGTGCCACCCAATAACATTTTAAACAGCCTGAAAATGCAACTGTCAGACTTTTATATTTAGCTAAAATTTGAGAATTACTTTTAAAAAGCAGTTTATAAATGTTCTAAAATAGGAAGTGATGCAACCCTTTCTTATTATTTACCAATAGCGTCATGCTGCGCTGCTAAACTAATAACAAAAGAAATCAATACAATGTCTTGCTACTAAATATTTTTTTCTTTACTGGCTTCACGTTTGGCTGTGTGCACGGCTGTGATGCATGTTTACTATTTCATGTACAGGTGCATCTGCAGCCAATATTGTTTCCAGCATAGAGCTGTTAAATGATCCTGCAGAGCTTCTGTTTTACACTGGGACATTACTTTGCATCAGTTTGGAGGAGTGTTTCTGACGGTGACAGAAGTAAAGTGCCGCTTTGACTTTTATTTCTTTTATTGAGTTTCTGTAGAAACGTGCCCCTTGCTTTATGTTTCCCTTTGTGGGGGTCACATGTACATCTGAGGTATCATCTGGCCTTATGTGCTGCATGTAAAATGTCTACGTTCTCTGAGATATTTATATTGCTTTAATTAGAATTATTTGTGTTGCTAAAATAAACCTTATAACTTTTATTTGTCTCACGTGGTTGGGTAAGGTGCCACGTAGCAGGGGCAATTTGCTTTTTGGATACATTAAATTTCCTGGGTTGCACGTGTTCCTGAAACTACCTCGAGAGTATGTTGAAACATTTGCCTCTGCAATTTCAAAAGCCATAATTAAAACAATACTGTTTAATCGTTAGAAGTCTTATTTACAAAAACCACAGACAACTAAAGCTGAGCTCTACAAAATAATGTCTTACCTGGCAGTTGAAACCACGGTATCCATGAGGGCAGGTACATTTGTATGTGCCATAACTGTCCTGGCAGGTGCCGCCATTCATGCAGGGCTTTGAATCACATTCATTGATATCATGCTGACAGTAGCTGCCTGTGAAGCCAGCTAGGCAGAGGCAGGTGAACGTGTTGATGCCATCTACACAGGTGCCACCATTAAAACAAGAGCTAATAAAAAGAACCAGACCTGTAATTAGCTGTTTAATAAGAATCCATGTTTATTAAAGTAATAAAGAAATCATGCAAAGCTAAGTACAGTTGCTCCTCTTTCCCGTGATTTATTTATTCACAATAATTCACAACCTCGAGCACCTTATTGCTGGAAAAAAAAACTTGTTTTTTATTATTATTATTTATAATGGTGTGTTTGTAACCATTTTATAAAAGCAATAAGGCACTCAAGGTTGTTGTGACGCAGTGGCGTTGGGGGGAGTTGCGGAGCCTTATAAACTGCTCAATCATACACTGTGGGGAGAGAGACCGACCACGGAGCTGGTGGGACAGAGGACCCAGCACGGCTTCAACAAGAACTGTAAAAGCTCAGGATTCTGTTTGTAGTCGTGTTGGGTCGTTAAATAAAGCCAGTTCCGTGTGTTACACTCCTGTCTCCGGTCCTCATCCTTTTATACCCCGCGACAGTTGTGCATTATCATAAATAAATCATGGGAAAGTGGTGTAACTGTACTCCACAATACGTCGTGCCTAGCAACACCTCTTTTCTGAGATTTTTTCACAATAATACATGCCCTCTCGTACCTTATTGTTTTAGTATAGCATGCATTAATGGGAATGTTAAGTGCTCAATAGAGTGAGTTATTGTCAACAATGTCACGGCTGGACAAACGACTCAGCCAGTCAGATTTGAAGATCTAACTAACTGTTTTATAACAAATAATAAACTGAACGACAAAAACTATTTAACCTTCATAAAATAACCATGCCAACTTAAATTTTAAAGTCTTCTTCAACAAAGTTGCAACTGATGAGCTGGGTTTACCTCTCTGTACAGTCTTGAGTATTGGTCTCACAGTGAATGCCACTGAAGCCAGCCAGGCATGTGCAGGTGTAGCTGTTAACACAGTCAGTGCAGTTGGCACCATTCTTGCACGGGTTGCACTCGCAATCATTGATGTCCTCTTCACATTTTGCTCCACGGAACCCGGGGAGACAAGTGCACGTGAACGTGTCCACTTCATCTTTGCAGAAGCCACCATTACTACATGGGTCTAAGGATGCAAAGAAGGCAGCTTAAGGATGGCAAAAATAATAATGATCTAATTATACTACTTTATAATTCTATTATACTATATAGTGCATTGCTATATAGTGCTGATTCATAATATATATTAATGAATATATATATAAATATATTATACCAAAACACAAAGAAAAGAGTTGGATCTCAGGCTTCAATATGTAATAAATCAACACAATACTTTACCATTTTATTACCTTGCTTTAAATTTGCTTTATCTTTAAATTATTTTTATAGTTTCATTGTATCTTTTATTTATGCTTATATGTTTTTTTTTACTGTTTTTAATGCTGCTAAACAAATGAATATTTCCTTTTGTGGGATAATGTTCTACTGCGGATGAAATAAGTATTGAACGTCACCATTTTTCTTAGTAAATAAATTTCTAGAGGTGTTGTTGACATGAAATTTTTACCAGATGTTGGTAACAACCCAAGTAATCCATACATACAAAGATAGATGTCCATAGATGTCCAGAAATTAAATTATGTGTAATATTGTGGAATGGCACAGGGAAAAAGTATTGAACACGTGAAGAACGGGAGGTGCAAAAAAGCATGGAAATCCAAGACACCAGATGAACTCTCTCAGTAATTAGAAAGAAATCCTTCCCCGTGTCAGTGGTAATTAATATTAGCTGGTTCAGTCCCAAATGATGGCCTGCTTTCACACAAGAAACATCTCATGATGGGTAAAAGTAAAGAGCTCATGACTGAGCTGGAGATTTGAAGACTGTTTGTGTGGAAGAATGGGCCAAAATCACACCTGAGCAATGCATGCGACTAGTTTCTCCATTCAGGAGGCATCTTGAAGCTGTCATTGCCAACAAAGTCTTTTGTACAAAATATTAAATATATTTCAGTAAGTGTGTTCAATACAGTGCCATTCCACATAATTACATATAATTTATTTTTTGGACATCTATGGTTTTATTTCTTTGTATGTATGGATTACTTGGGTTGTTACTGACATCTGGTGAAAATTTCATGTCAATAGCAGCTCTAGAAATATATACATTATTTAATATAGAAACATTATTAATACTTTATTTATATTAAATGTCTTTGAAGTACACTAGCTATAAATGTGGCTTAATCAATCAAATTTTACGACAAGTTATGTGTATTTCGTCACACCAAATTCATAATCTTACCAGACTAGTAGTGACCATCTCCTCAAACCATTTCGACTGAGCCTGATTATACAGGTCCACACATCGCATCAGATCATCACCTGTTTAAACAACAATGGACAAATTGTTACATGCTTATTACAAATTAGGTGCTAGAACAATCACCTTAATTATGCACAAATCAGTTTAATTGTCAGCACAGCGGTGCAGTGCTTAGCATTAAACATGGCAAAAAGTTTAAGTCGCAATTGGGTAAAATAAGGTTATCTAAAAAATGTGCTTATGCGTTTATTAAACAATAAGTAGACATGGGTTCAACAATAAACAGAAGGAAAAATAATACCAAATTTATTACTCACAGACAAGTAATGAAATCTTTAAAGAGATCTTCAAAGTTGTGAAACTTTACTGTTTTGTTATTTTGTTATTATTTAATTTCCTAATGTTTGAATGTTTTAGGATTGGAGACATTTGTGTTTATGTTTTTTTTTTCTTTCAGTGTTTGTGTTTTCTTTTACAAACACCAATAATCCATAGGAGTAACCAAAAGGGTCATAAAACTGTCAGCACAGGGACCAGAGGTCCACAATCTGAAGTGCTACAAACAAATGTAACTGGCTGTTATGTTATGTTTATGTAGTTAGTTATAAGGTAAGGCGTTTAAGTTATGCATTATCTTTAAAGGATCAATAGAGGGCACCAAAACACAATGCATTACTTCGAAAATTATGTCAAATTGAAGGAAACTTGTGCTTTTTGATTTGTTTATTTTTATTAATAAGTTGTGTCATTTGTTAATGTTTTAACCCTAATTTCTAGTCGAATGCTTATCATTTATAAAGTAGAGTTAAAAGGGTCAAAAAAGTCAGCATATCTTCTGTCAGCTAAGCCAAAACAAACTAGTTAAAGATTCATTTCATGGGAAAACAAAGACAGACAAATCATGCAAACCACCAAGTCATCCAGTGGCCACATCCTCTTCGGTATTTTAAATGTTATTCTTACAGTATCAAACTACAGACAGGAGAACCGCAATGTCTTGGACACTACCGATTCCATTCATAGTGCAGACTATTGTTGACATCAGCTTAAAGTGATAAAGTAAATGAAATCTAAACCACATATAATAACAATAATAAAAGTACAAATCCCAATCATACATTCACTCATTATCTTCCACTTAATGCTCTACTAGGGTAGTGGTGGGGTTACAAAACATAGAAACTCCACCCAGATTGGGATTCGAATACTTAGCGCTGGGGGGCGACCGTGCTAACCACTAAATCACCGTCCCGCACCAAAACCCGATCATTAATTCATTCATTATCTTCTGCTTAATCCTGTTCCAGGGTTGCGGTAGGGTTCCCCATGCCTATCCAGGGGAGAACGTCTCAGGCACTGATACACCCAGGACAGGGCGCCAATCAATCGCTGGGCACACACTCACACAGCCACAAACACTATAGCTATTTAGAGAATTCAATTTACCTTTTAACCCATGTTTTTGGAGTGTGGGAGGAAACCAGAGAACATGGAGGAAATTCACCCGGACACGAGGAGAAAATGAAAAATCCACCCAGTAGTTGATGTTAGATTGTGTACCAAGTCTGCCTACTAGTGTCATAAATGTTTTTTTTCAAATTCTTGTACACACTTGTAACAGTGGTTTTGTTAGAGTTCCTTTTTAATATAAAAATAATATCTTATGGTTTATATGTACACATGTATTACAAGTAGATCTTAAGAACCAGTTATTATTGCTCCATAACATTTACAAATGTTACAGCATTGTAAGCATTTATACAAAGTGGTGACCACTGTTTACATCTGTTTGATCATTTAACTGTTTGCTTGTACTAATTTAGGACAAGCTCTACAAATTAAAAGTCTTTAATGCTTTTATTCGGTCGGCATATTTTGTGGGTAGAGACAGATGCACAGATGTACGTACATGGCTACAATACTTATACTTTCATTTATTCTGACCTGCCAGAGTAGATTTCCTGCGAGCTTTTTTGATATCTTCCTCCATCTTCGTGTTCAGTTTGATTTCCAGCTGTTGAGTTTTCACCGCTAGGTCCTTCTGTCGCTCTGAAAGTGCTCGTCGTGCCTTTAAACACATGGGGGTAAGACAGTACATGCTGAGTTGAGTTCATTTTTGGCACAAAGTGCTGTTCCACTATATAATTTTCAGTTATCACACTACTGAATTACAACTGCGCTTCCCTAATGACTAACTGGCTCTTGGGGTGTAAATTATATATTTACAAGACTACTTTCCAGTATTTTATTTTAATGACATCGTTGATATTAGGTCGGTTTGTCAGGGTTGGTTTGTTTACATCCCTGTCTTGTCTGACAGACACCATTTCGCATTCTGTCGCAAGGTGGTGCATGAAGGGCTATTTATGAAAGCTGAAAGGCCTCCAGGGCCTGGAAATGGACTATTGCTCTGGGAAATAGAGTAAGCTGTTAATAATGCAAAACAGGAATTAATGAAATTTTAGATGTATTAGACATAGAACAGCTAGCTTGTTTCATGATCAAACTCGTTTGCTGTAAAATTACTTTTTTAATTTGAAGATCTGTATAAAAATCTGATTCATCATGCAACTGAGTTTTATGTTGCACTTATGTAAAAATACTACTGTACCTTCTCTACTGCAGCATATCGAGTTGCTAATTGTTTCCTTAGATCCGTAATCTGGTGGTCAAACTTCTTCATGTCTTTTTTTAAGTTGTCTCGATATGTTAGAAAGGGCTTTTCAACCTCACTCTGGAGCTGCATGAAAAAACATGTCAAGATTATGTATTTTATTATGACGAACACTAATATATATATATATATATATGTAAGAAGCTCGGCGCTTCTTCCCTGTGTTTTCAGTTAATTAACTCCCATCTGTGTTTAATTAGTTAATTAACTTCCCTCTTTTGTTATTGGTTTTCGTTTATTAATTGACAGACGCTTTTGTTATTTATGCCTGCCCCGTCCGTCTTGCCTCTGTCGGTTATTGTTTGTAGTGTGTAGCGTGTGCGTGTTTTGCTTTGCTTAGTTCTGTGTCTGCGTGTTTTCGCGAGACATAATAAATTACTTTACGATTACCCTCATCTGGCAACCTGCTCCTTCCAGCTCGTCGCTACGAGCTCCCCTTTGGCTCTCTACTCGCGCAGCGTTA